>JAVKPL010012733.1:0-64796 GCA_032173675.1 Gastrolobium villosum
TTATTAATTCAGAAATGATAACCATTGATTGACAGAAATTAATGGTAATAAGATATGGTTGTAAGAGGTTGTAAAAAAAAAGTTGTAAGTATAACCTTCCTCGTTAAAGATATGGATTAGAAGATTATTATATATCCATGGAGTGATGGATCAATCAACACTACAAGAAACTTGCTATATTGAGGCGGTTTTCATGGTATTCTGAGGCGGTTATAACCGCCTTTGATTGATACGACAGGCGGTTCCATAACTGCCTCAATTACTACTGTCGAAAGGCTATTTAGGGCGGTTAAAATAAAGCGCTGGTAGAACCGCTTAAAATAAATAGAGGCGTTTCATCTGGCGGCTATTACCGCCTTAATTAGCAGAACAAGAATTTGATTAAGGATCAAGGGCGGTTTATTTAACCGCCTGTATGACATATGGAGGCCTTTATGGAACCGCCTCATTTAAATTTTTTTTGGCGGTTTATGAAACCGCCTCTGTATAAGATATGGAGGCTATTTTTCTTAAGATTTAGGCGGTTTGTTAAACCGCGTGCATATAAATTCTGGGCTGTTACCTGTGTTCCTATTTTTCTAAGGCAGTTTCTGAACCGCCTGCGTTCAATGGCTGGATTAATAATATTTAAAGCATTTGGCATATATAGGCAGTTGATGAACCGCCTGTGAAATTATATAAATTTTTTTATATAATTATCTAATTTTGTTTATGAACGTTTACTTAAAACCCTCCAAGTGCATTTAATCTGTTTGTTTTTAATTGTTGCATTTGAACATGCAATTTTAACATCCTTGAATTAAAAGCATTATATATATCAATTCATCACAAGATTAAAAGCCCATAATTGCATACATTAACCAAAATCATACAACAAAATGTTTAACAACCATAAAAAGTCTCAACTGTTATGGAAAAGTCTTCAACAAATCCAACATGATAATGACAAAAAAGCAAGAACATTATCGATCCAACATCAATGACTACATCAACTATTCAACTTTGTGGTGGTGGTGGTCGAGGTGGAATTTGATGGGATGAATACGGTCCTTCACAATTTGGGTCATAACTTGCATGAGAAGATCTTCTAACCCCGGGAGAACCCAAATCTGCTACCTGATACATTGGGGGGAAAAATCACTATATAACTATCCATGATAAACCTGATATCTATCAAATTTTTCTGGCCAACTACTTACATACACTATCCCACAATATTCCACAAGCACAAAAGATTTACAATTCATACTACTCTAATTACACTTCCAAAAGACTAGCTTATATATAAGAAAAAAAAAGGCATCATCCACGATGAGTATTCTTAAAAGTCAAATTGTAGTTCAAAAATATATTCTGATTGGCATTTTATTCCAGCTTATAGTCCTGCAATCGAAATCATCATACTATAGGATTCTTAAAGAAAGGAACCAGAGTTTCACAAGGAAATGTGCACATTCATCATGACATCAAGCAAGTTAACCATAGAACAGACATGATTTGTTAACTACACAATAAAAGCACCCACGACTAGAGTTACAAACTACAAAGGTAAATTCCAAACAAAAAGGCACAATTTAAACAATAGCATTTTATACTACTATATCATCAACAATACCAATCAGCACTGCAGAACATAAATATGAAACAAATATATGTGCAAAAAATCTAGTCTTGAAAAAAATTAATGATGTCCATGCATAGCCAACACAAATTGAACCAACTCTAATTCCAAAGTATGTATTAAATTATGACCCAGGTTTTACCTCATTTAAGGAAATATGAGAAGCCTGTTGAGCATTGAAATGTTGTATAATAGAAGCCATTTGAGCTTTCATGGAGTCAAATTCTCCCATTTTTCCTTTTAAACAGTCAAGTTCCTGTTTGAGGGCATCATACTCTGCTTGCGAAGGACCAGCAGAAGAAGATGATCCAGAAGTGCAACGGCGCTTACGCATTTGAGTTATAACCACCCCATACCCCATTCCTCTAACTCGCCCCGGGTGCTCCTTCCCAAACACTGTCTCAAATGCCTCATCTTCAGAACTTATCTCCTCTATCTCTGCTTGTAGATCGTCCTACAACAAAATGTCAAACATTTAATTTAATAACTCTACTATAGCTTCCTAATTCACCAACAAAATACATACATTCTTTTCTTTAGCTTCTTCACACAAAAAATTGCCATCCTTTCTCGTATGTGAAATGGTCCACATTTCCCCCCTACCAAATTTGCGTCCATGTTTTTGTTCCTAAAGCAATGTCAATATAGTAAATGTTAGTTAAATTCACAAATCAGAAATAGATTACAAGATTTGAAATTCACATAAATACCAGGTCGTATTTTGTCCTTGCAATGCTTTTTGATCCAAGTGTATGCATAATGGTCTGCTTTGCTCTATTTCTAGTATTTATCTCACTGTATTTCTGCATTGTCCAGCAAAGCTTATTTAAAATGAGGTCAAGTTAACCAAATTAAGCAAATATATACATGCTTATGTCATTACCTTGGCTTTATCACTTAACTTATATTGCAAAAAGCCAGCCCATTGTTCTCTAGTCAGACCATCAGGATAATTCTCAAGGTTTTGCTCATAACTTTGATCTTTATGATAATAATAATTGCATAGCCTCCATCTGTTATCCTTCCATTTCTTTCCCATACTTCCCATACAATAATCGTGGTGGTAATCCAGGAAAACATTAAACTTTTTCTGCAATATGGATAATATAAAACAAAATCAATGGGTTGTAATTTCAGCTTAGTAAATGAAATTGAAAGAACATTTATACCGTTATGTTCTTCTCCCAAGCATTCTTCTTATAGTTTGGAGGTACATGAGGCCACCTATCGAAACATATTGGGAACATATTAGTGTTACATGCAAACTCTCTATGAACCAATCAACAAACTCTCCCTGAACACGTTTATCTATCTCAGCTTGACTACGATTATTCCTTCTTAGTTTCCTCTTCACGTCTCTCCGAAACTCCCTAAATAAATAATTGAAATTATAACATGAATAACAATAGCATGCTTAAAAAAATCATTGAGGTTCACTTACTGGACGTATGGTTCAACAAGTGGACAATTCATCAACACATGTCTATGAGCCTGCAACCTCTGCATTGACGTAAGATCGAAATATGATGATGCACCGATTGGCTTTCCTACTCGGGGAAAGATTTCATCCATGCGTGATTTATCTTGCGCATCATTAGGTACATCATCGACCCGCCCAGGTCGATTCCATCGAGTCTCAATATTATCTATGTACCTTGAACAAAATGTTAGAATTTCTTGCATTAGGTAACCTTGTGCTATAGACCCTTCTGGTCGAGCTCTGTTGCGCACATATGATTTCAATTGTCCTAAGTATCTCTCAATAGGATACATCCATCGATAGTGCACAGGACCTCCAAGCTTAGCTTCCTCAACAAGATGAACAATCAAATGAACCATGACTGTGAAGAACGAAGGAGGAAATAACATTTCCATATGGCATAGGGTGACCACCACTTGACGTTGCAATATATCCAATTTTTCAACATTCAAAACATTGTCACACATTTGTTTGAAGAATGAACACAATTCAATTAAAATGCTTGAAACATTATCAGGCAATGCTACTCGTGTGGCCAATGGCAGTAATTGCTCAATCAATATATGACAATCATGACTTTTCATCATTCCATTCAACCGCATAGAATCGACATCAATGCACCTAGAAATGTTGCTTGCATAACCATCTGGTACACTGATATTCCTCAATGTTGTTAGGAACATCTGGTACATTATTCGCATCTTCTTGCATAACCATCTTCTTGCATAACCATCGTTCACCTTCTTTAACAGGTGGTTTCCATCTAGATGTTTTACAAACCTTGCAAATTTGTCTATCTTCATCTTCTGCTCCCCAAAACAACATACAATTTTTTGGACAAGCATCTATCTTCTGGTAGTTCAGTCCTAACTTGGTGATAGTCTTCTTTGCCTCATAGAATGAAGATGGAATCTTGGCATGTTCAAATGCATCATGCAAAAGCTCTAATATCATAGACATGGACTTGTCAGTCATCTTACATAAGCACTTAATATGATACAACTTCACAATAAAGGAAAGCTTTGAATATTTATGACACCCTTCATATAATGGTTGTTCCCCTTCTCTTGCTAATTCAAAAAATTCCTTGTCTCGATTTACTTCTTCATAATTTGTTCCCCCCCTTGGGCAATGTTTTCATCCGACCCAAATAGTATGTCACTGTCATGTTGCCTATTTATGCCAAATGCATCATTGATCATGTCCAACATTGGATCTACATCAACATTCTGGTCTTTTGCACCCTGTGACTCAGCTCGGCCAGCAACATTACTAGTTGAACCCTCATTTGACTCTCCATGGTAGAACCAAAATGTGTAGCCTTCAGGAAATTTCTTGCACAACAAATGATCATACACTGTTTCTTTTGACAACCACTTTATAAAACCACAAGGCGAGCAAGGGCATAAGATTTTGCCTTCGATTGCACTATGTTGAAAAGCAAAATCAATAAATCTCCTAACTCCTTCACCATACTCAATTGAATTTCGCGGTTTTGTAATCCAAGACTTATCCATTCACTCTGAAAATAAGGCAAGTATTTTTCTCAAATTCGCAGTTTATTATGTTGTGTTTTATGAACCAATTTTACAGCAGATGACAGTAATGCAATATAACAAATGTAATACAGAGGTGCTGCCTCTATTCATAGAACCCAAGAGTTGTATACAAATATTTTAATTGTTACAAAGATATAATCTGGACATTCAGCATAATATATGCATGACTTTTTCGTTGATGGAATATGCATTTTGGTTTTGGTTGTAAGTTTCTTGTGTCCATCTTTAATTTTTTTAGGTAGCTATAGCTTAGGTGTTTGTCAATCTTTTTCATTTAATCCTTTAAATATTCTATGCAGTTTTTTTTTCTGTCATATCATGTTCTTCTATCCTTTTCTACATGCTAGGATATATTGGCACGTCCATTAATGATGGGCCTAGATAAGTCAATTTTGTATCCAATTAACTTATCTCCAAATACCAGCTCTTATGAGTTTAAAATTAATAATAACTTGCTTATTCTTTTTTAATTTTTTAATTTTTGTCTTATTGTTAAAATATGGAATTGAATCTTCTCATATGTAATTTTATATATAAAAGGATCCATTTCCATAAAATATATAATCCAAAACAAATAAGAAAAGAAACAAGTTGTCACACTGTCATGGCATGATTACCCAATAGACAAAACATATATATATATATACACACATAACGGTTTAAAAGGCAAACCTCAATTAAAAGAAGTTCAGACAACCTTGGCACAAGTGGCTTTTTTTTTTTTTTTTGGTAAGCTCACAAGTGGCTTCAAACTGCCACACTCTTTGCACGTACCTGAAAACAACATATTCAAGAAAGAAAATATTATTTCTCAAGTTACTAATATGGCAGGGTGTTTATTTATAAAAAAGAAATATATAAATTAATCATAAAAGAAATTAACCAAAATCTCAATCTCCCCCGAACTATGGCAGGGTGTTTACTACTATGGCAGGGTGTTTACTACATGCAGCCTTTCTTCATGCTCCTACCAAACTCATTTGCGATGCCTTTGGAAAATGCAAGCATAAAATTGCCACTGCTATGGGCAAGGCCAAGGATAAGTCTCAAGAGATTCAATAACCACTAGTTATTGAATCCTATTGATAATGTAGAAATTCCTGATTGCAACTTGGATTTATTGTGATCCTTGTAAGGTGCAGTCCACAAATGGAGTCTAAACCTTATGATCATTGGCAATTGAACTACAGAAGGATTTGCTAGTTGCTAAATAGTAGGATTCTCTGAGTTTCTACTTTATCTAACAATTGAACTAAAAAAGCAAAATTGCTAGAGAGTATTGTGGGCTTGTTGCACATATCTGCAGGTGAAATAAGCATCTGTTTTTGGCCAACAGAATTGGATATAAATTAGACGAATAACTATTTGATAATAGTATTGTCAAGGATGGATAAGCTTGAGTTTTAATGTTCATGGGGCTACAAGGAGAATTGGAATATTATAGTGGACTATTGCTTGTCATTACAAGAATGAAATTTGACTGCTTTCTGCAAGAGCACTTGCTGGCAGTAAACAATCATAAGTCTCAAGAGAGGCCAGTGTAGGAATACAACCCAAATGCAAAAACTTATAGAAGACAATCTACATTTGTATCAGCTCATGGACACATAGAAAAATAATCACCGTGCTTACAAAAAAATCATCCTAAGAATTTCATTCATTAAAATGTCACCATTGCACTTTTGTTTTGGTTTTTAGAGATACATGAATGCACCTGCTTAAAGATGATATAAGGTGAGTTTTCTATATGATTGTTTCTGGATTGGGTTGTATGTTATCGTTGGTAGTGCTAGTTAGTGTAGATTGTGTTATCATTTGTTCTAGATAGAATTATTTTGGCATTCTACAACATTTTCTGGCTACAGTTATCAGCCCGAGACTATGTGAGGTAGCACTTCAACAACGGGATGCTGGTTTTTGCAGTGAAAACATTATGTGGCAGACAAATTGGGTTATGAGATATCAGGTTGAATATTTTTGGTTTCATCGTGGAGGTTGAGATGACTTGCACAATAAGACAAAAATTAAGGCCCCACAAAATATGATTAACTCCAGCTTCTCGGTGATAAGCTATTGGCCCATTTACTTATGAAGCTTGCATCTAAAGTACTGTTTTGATAGGCTCATCTGTATTAACATTGTAGGTGGGGAATGGGGATTATGTTTTTGCTATTGCCTTGCGGCTAAGTTGTTGGGAGTCTTTTAAAGCACAAGTTTTGGATCATTAGTACTATGAAATGGAGGGCACAATCTACACGATTGACACAATCTACACGATTTTCTGCAAGAGCACTTGCTACATGTGCCACACCATCAAAACTGTAGGAATACAACCCAAATGCATTTCCCCAGTTCTACCCACCCAAAAAACTGTAGGAATTGACAGAAAAATGTTGAGAACTCAAATAAAACCATGGCTCCAACCTCAAACCCGAAAACAAATAAGAAAAAAAGGGCTTGTATGAAATAGCAACCCGAAAACAAAACAACACAGGGAAATAGCAATATGAAAACAAAACAACACAGGGAAAATTTTTTTTTCTGTTGTTTCCCCAAAATGTGAAGACAAAAGTGCTTGTAGAGTCGACGAGAAAAAGGAAAAAAAGAAGAAGAAAGAAAATGTAAAAGGGCACCTGAGTAGTTCCGATTACTGTCCACAGCCGAGCAACTCTTCGAGCAATCTGAACATGTAAAAAGAATTTTAAATGAATTATGATGGTACACTCAAAGATTAAAAAAACAATTAAATGAAAACGAAGCCCTTCACCACCGGTGACCTTTGAGAGCTACCGTGGGAACACCACCAGTGTGACCTTCACGTCCTTCACCACCGGTGACCACAAAGAGAAATTTACAAACGGTAAGAATGGAGCTCTCGATTGCAAGTGAAAGTTAGACAAAAGGTAAAAAAAAGTACCTAAACCCTAATGAAACTAAAAGGAAAGATAGAAAAAGTTACTCTCATTTTTCACAAGGAGGGAATCGTGCCCGCCTAATGAAAATGAAAGAAAAACTTTTTAAATAACATGTAAATTTTTCATTACTTGCTTAGGATTTCAGGTTGGATCAGTGGTTTCATTAAGTCTCTCAACGAGGATGGTGCAGGTTCGATTCCTCTTTCACAAATTTTTTCGATTCTTCATATATGTAGGCGGTTTGAATAACAGCCTGTGGATAAAGGGACTGCAAACGAAAATAAACGCCTGCCAAAACGCCTAAAATAAACTAATTTATAGGCGGTTGTTTTAACCGCCTGTGTATTAAATAATTTTCAGGCTAATTTTATAAACGCCTATAAAACCGCCTGTGTATTCAACTAATGCAGGCGGTTACTAGGAAACCGCCTCAGTAATAACCTGATTTTCAGTCGGTTTACTTAAACGCCTGCAAGACCGCCTCTGAAAATAATTTGGAGGCAGTTCTCTCAAGACCGCCTCAGATATTCCATCACAGTATACATTTTTTCTTGTAGTGCAATAAATTAATGACTCTACTAATTTTTCTAAAATATTATATAATACAAATTAACAGAAGATGTACCCACCCTAAAATAATGATACGTTTTATTATAAAAATTGAGAGATAGGCTCATTTTATGTATCTAATTTTATTTTATGTATTTACATAGGAGTAATTTACCCAACTTATGCTTATATCATCAGCATAAATAAAATTATAATATTTTAAATACATTTATGTTTATAATATATTAATTTAATATATTAATTTTAATTTTATTTAAAATTAATATATTAAATTAACATATTTAAAATTAATTAAATCTAATCATGCCAATTATTAAAAAAAACTTTTAAATATATTTTGTTTTTAAAATGAAATAAAATAAAAACATAAATGAAATGATAATTAAAATTTATAAAATTTATATTTAATATATTTTAATTTTATTTGTCCTGATGATATAAGCATAATTTGTGTCTAAATTCCTATATAAATACATAAAATACAAAATTTAAAAGTACATAATACGATAAAGTTTTGTTTCGAAATTTAAAAGTACATAATACAAAATTTAAATATAAAAATTCTTTTAGTTTTAAAATAATCAATGTTTAAATTTTTGTACAAAAATTAAATAATTCATTAAATACTTTTCGATTTAATGAAAATATAAGTTTATTTGATTATATTACACCTTCACTCTATTAAATCATTCTTATTCCTATCACTAAATTTGTTTTTAGTTTTTTTTTTTAAGAAAAAACTCAAGCAAGACCTGATTATCAAACTTGTGCAGGTCAACAAATTAGACACGATTTATTATCAAACTTCAAGACCTGATACGTCAAATACTTTAAGGGGATTAATTTAATTTCATTCGTTAGTTTGTCTGACAGGAGCGGCTGACATGGAGTGGGAGTGTGTCTCTGACGGGACTGGGTGTCATCAACTCCTCTTACGGAACTGCTTGAACAATTCGGCCAGTACAGTCCCGTAATAATACATGACGAGACTGGTTTCGCCATTAACAATACAATGACGAGACTGGTTTCGTCATTCCTTTTGATGTGTTTGACTGCCTTAGTTCGGTAAAACTTATCAAATGTGCTTTTAATTGAAAAATCTTCCACAAAAAATTCATACAACGGTGCTTTTGCATGGCTTATAATCCCACAGTAAAATTTATAAAAAAAATTTTGTTTTGACTTGTTTTAGCCGCAACAATTCGGTGATTCAAAATTCATTCAAGTTCAGTGTAAAATTTATAAAAAAAATAAAATAATAATATGAAATTTATTTTTAATGGGATAACTTAGTTGTGGCTTGTTAACCCCATACATTTCGTTCAAGTTCAATTTTGTTGTGATCAAAACTCATTTAAAATCATAAACTTTATTACACAACAAAAAAATAATAAAAAGTTACAACAAGTTTATGATAAGTTATTTTAAACTTTATTACACAACAAAAAAATAATAAAAAGTTACAACAAGTTTATGATAAGTTATTTTTTTTTTTACAAATGTTAGACCTTTCGGATAATAACAAGTTGATGACTCACCCCTTTTAATAAGGGACTCGATTATATTTAAGTGAAGTCCTAATTTTGAATTTTGTAAACAAAAAAATAGACGTTAAGAGAATATTGTTCCTTTGAGTAAGTTCACTCGAGTCAACTCGAAATAATTGAAATTCAATGTATTTTTCAAATACTAAGAGTTTCGGGAAGAAAAAACAAACCTTTGTTTTATAAGGAATAATGGACTATCAAGCCTGTCAATTGGGGCGTTTATGTTTATTATATTTTAGACGTACCACTCTTAGTATCTAATTATTTATCAAAGGATCAATTCTAAATCAACAATAGGTATTTTCCCCCCCTATTTTTTATAGTTGATTTCAAATTGATGTAACGGTAATCAACCAGATAATAAGAGTGATAAGCCTAAAATAATAATAAATATAATTTTTTTCGCTTCTCAGTTCACTATAACCTTTTTTTCTCCATCCTAACGAAATTAATCCTCTCAATTTGCCGTTGATTTTAGAGTACATAAAAAAATCTGGTGTAATTATGCACGTCAAAATTTTGTTCCGGCATACGTTATGCCATTTGTTTGATATGCACTCAGCTGTTACAATACTATTCTTAAAATGGACGTATTGGTTCACGTAAGCATGCTCGTAAAATACCAAAGGGGGTTATTCATGTTCAAGCTAGTTTCAACAATACCATTGTGACTGTTACAGATGTTCGGGGTCAGACGATTTCTTTGTCCTCCGTCGGTACTTGTGGATTCAAAGGTACATGGAGGGGAACCCCATTTGTCGCTCAAATTGTAGCAGGAAATGCTATTAGAATGGTAGCGGATCAAGGCATGCAACGAGCAGAAGTCATGATAAAAGGTCCCGATCTCGGAAGAGATGCGACATTAAGAGCTATTTGTAGAAGTGGTATAGTCTTAAATTTTATACGGGATGTAACCCCTATGCCACATAATGGATGTAGATCTCCAAAAAAAAAAAGATGTGCGTACAACTAAAAATAAACAACGAAGATATTTCAAATTCAAGAGAAAAAAAAATTGAAAGGGTTGATGACAAGAAAATATATTACTATGGTTTGAGAGAAAGTAAGAGTATCTACTCGGACACTACAGTGGAAGTGTGTTGAATCAAGAGTAGACAGTAAGCGTCTTTATTATGGACGTTTTATTCTATCTCCACTTATGAAAGGCCAAGCCGATAGAATAGGCATTGCTATGCGAAGAGTTTTGCTCGGAGAAATGGAGGGGACGTGTATCACAAGTGCAAAATCTGAGAAGATACCACATGAATATTCAACCATCGCGGGTATTCAAGAATCAATACATGATATTTTAATGAATTTGAAAGAAATTGTATTAAAAAGTCATCTCTATGGAACTCGGGTAATGTAACAGCCCGTGTTAACCCGGATTGTTAACATACTTATCGTATTAAGCCACGCTTAATTAAAATGCGGAATAACTTTTTCTTTAATTCAATTATGACGTCATTAACCTTAGCCAACTTAGTTACTTACTCAATTTCATAAAATAATTCCTATATGTAAATTGCAAGACAACTAACTGGAATACCTCATATATAAATATAAGTGAGTATCTAAGTCACAGGACTACAACACATAGCCTGGACCAAAATCCTGATACATTAATACAACTTTAACTAAAAGAAAGCATACTAAAGTCTATGTGGCACGGACAAACCCATGCTCACCAAAACTCAAAATAGGGGAATGATGACACTTGGAGCTCACCAACAGCTCCTCAAACTCAGACCAAGTAGGAGCACGAAAATGGCACCTCCAAGGTGGGTTCTTGCACCACAAGATGGCTCTTTGGCACCACCAATGCCAAGCCAAAGGTTCAAGCCACTCAAGCTCACCAACTCAGCCCACCACCCTCACACACAGCAGCTGAACACTGCCAAAAGGCACTCATTTCACTCCCACAAGGATGCTCACAAGTGTTTATGAAGAGAAAGAGGAAGGAATCAAGCAAAAGATGAAGACTTGACCCTCAAATGGTGAGGAAAGGCAATGGAACAGTGCTTCAGACCAGCCACCACAAGGCATTCACGTAGGAGGCTGTTATTTAGGGTTTTGTGCCCACTAATAAGAGTATAAATAGCCACAATGGCAAATAACGCGCAGTATCAACTTTAATAGCTACGTAAAAGATCTTGATCCCAAACTCTGGAATCTTAACCTATTCATTTTTCTAAGATTTTTCATATCTGTATTTTATTTTTCGGAATAACTTTCCGGTACGCGCTTTTCCATAGCCAGTATCATTTTTGGCATCAGATCTCATCATTTTGACTTGAAACTTGTTTTACAAGTCATACATATTATTCTAGTAATTATCATGCACTTATTATAATCTTCCGGGATACTTTTCTGGTACACATTTATACCGGGTAGCAGAACTGGTATCTGCGCTTTTCTTCCGAAAAGCGACTTTCAGCATTCTTACCCACTTACTATAATTATTTAAGCTAAATAATAATTATTAAGGTCAATTATGGAATCATTTCCTAATTTATCATCATTAATTCATTAATTTCCTTAATTAGCGGTGCAGGTTCTTACATTCACCCCACATTTTTTAAGGATTTTGTCCTCAAAATCAGAAACGTACCTGTCTCGAAAGTCGGGATACTGCTGGAGAAGCTCGTCCTCTCACTCCCAAGTACACTCCTCGGGACTCCGTCCAGTCCACTGCACTTTGACCATCGGAATAGTCTTGCTTCTAAGCTGCTTCTCGCCTCGATCGAGAACCTAGAGTGGTCCGACGGAAGTCTTTAAGTTCTCCCGAACCTCCACATCATCAGGTTGCACCACGTGCGAAGGGTCCGCTATGTACCTCCGAAGCTGAGACACGTGAAACACGTCGTGGATGTTGGCTAAGTTCGGAGGTAAGGCAAGTCGATAGGCAGCAGGTCCTACTCTACCAAGGATCTGGTAGGGCCCAATAAATCACGGGCTCAACTTCCTCACTCTGAGTGCTCGTCCAACACCGGTGACAGGTGAAAGTCTCACAAACATGTGCTCACCCTCACTGAACTGCAGTGGACGATACTTGACATCGTAGTAGCTCTTCTGGCGATTCTGCGCCTGCTTTAACTTCTCCATGATCATCTGGATCTGCAGGGTAGTATATTGGACAAAGTCCAAGCCAAATAGCTCTTTGCCTCCAACCTCAGACAAGCAAGTAGGAGTCCGACACCTCCTACCATTCAACGCCTCGTAGGGTGCCGTGCCTAGACTAGCATGAAAACTGTTATTTTACGAAAATTCTTCCAACGGAAGGTACCTATCCCATGCTGAACCCTGCTCCAACGTGCAAGCCCTCAACATGTCCTCCAATGTCTGGATGGTCCGCTCAGTCTGTCCGTCAGTATGAGGGTGATAGGCGGTACTCAATCTCAACTGTGTACCAAAAGCTCCCTGCAGCGCCTCCCAGAACCGAGATGTGAACTTCGGGTCCCTATTACTGATGATACTCTCGGGCACCCCGTGAAGCCTCACAATCTCGCGGACATATAGCTTGGCCAACTGCTCTGTAGTGAAGCTCAGCTTCACTGGAAGAAAATGGGCAGACTTGGTGAATCTGTCCACAATGACCTAGATAGAGTCACAACCAGCCTAAGTCTTCGGCAATCCCACCACGAAGTCCATGGAAATGCTCTCCTTATTCCACTGTGGAATCTCAAGAGGTTGAAGCTTACCAGACGGTTTCTGGTGCTCAATCTTTACTTTCTAATATATAAGGCACTTGGACACGTAGACCGCTATGTCTTTCTTCATGCCCGGCCACCAAAAATTTCTCTTTAAGTCCTGGTACATTTTTGTAGCACCAGGGTGGATAGTAAACTGGCCCTTATAAGCCTCTGCCATGACCTCCTTAGTCAATGGCCCTCGAGGGATTACAACCCTCTTCTGGAACAGCAGCAATCCATCCTTATTCCAAGACACACCGTCTTGGTTTCTTACATAATCAAGGAAATCTCTTTGCACTTGCGCCTCTTTAATCTTTTCCATCAGCTCATTAATAACTTCCGCTGTTTCCATCTTGAGCAGTGCGCACCCAAATAAGGAGTTCACTCTCAAGTCTCTAAACTTCTCAATTACATCATAGTCGCTCATCATCAAGCTGGATAAGCTCACGGATAACCGGCTCAAAGCATCGGCTACCACACTAGCCTTGCCAGGATGGTACCTCAACTCAAAGTCGTAGTCCTTCAAGAACTCCATCCATCGTTGCTGTCTCATGTTCAACTCCTTCTGGTCAAACAGGTATTTCAGACTCTTGTGGTCACTGAATATAGCAAACTTCATGCCATACAGGTAATGCCTCCAAATCTTGAAAGCAAAAACAATAGCTGCCAACTCCAAGTCGTGAGTTGGGTAGTTCTCCTCATGAGATATATGCAACAAGGATCACTCAAATAATCGTACTAACCCATTATGTTTTCATTCGGTGACTTCAATAAATAGAAACATGAAACGTGAACAACCCAAGTTAAATAGATGATGGTCAAGAAATTCTAAAAAAAATGTCCTTTTCCTTTTGTATTATCCGAGGTTTTGAGGAAGATTAAACATTGTTGACATCATTTGGTAAAGTATGAGCTTCTTAAATAGTAATCCTCTATGGAAGTGACTCAACTAAAGTTTTATATCTTCAACTTCCAAACCTATAGAATTCTCCAAGCCTGTCATGTTTGTATCCAAGCTTTGAAATTCTCTCAAGTTTTTTTATAGCTACACTCATATCCATTGTAAATAATGCTGGCACTTTAAATATACTTGATTGTGCTCTAATAGGTGACTCACTAGCAAAACTTTCAATCTTTTGCTCCCTCTCTAATGCATGAGTTTCACAAGCTACATGATTCTCTAAATGCAAATTCAAGTTTTCTATCTTCCTTCTCATCCCTCTCTTTATCCTCTTCATCAGAGTGCAAGTTTGAGAAAGAACTTTGCCACTTCTCTGAGGATAAAAGCTTTCATCATCACAAACTATATGATGCCTTATCTGCTATCCCTTCGTCATCATGTTCATGACCTTCCCCATTGTTGCTCTCAATTTTCTTTATCACCTTCTTCAATTTCATCATCTATTACTTCTAAAATTAGAGTCCCTTTGCTTGTGTAATCCCCTTCACCCCAAGAAGGCTTCAATAGCAAATATGCATCTATGTACATATGAGGAAACCTTGCACTGTAACTTTTTTTTGGATTACATCCGGGTATTCCCACGGCCGATGGCCATGAGACTAATCCCTCACCCCGCGTCGGCGCACAAAGCAATAAAGAGCTGGCGCACAACTGCTTGCTTAAGGGACGAGATGCTGAATCATCACACTGCATTTTAAAACTAAAAGAATTTGTACTTTTAAATTTTGTATTATGTACTTTTAAATTTTGAAACAAAACTTTATCGTATTATTTACTTTTAAATTTTGTATTTTATGTATTTATATAGAAATTTTGACACAACTTATGCTTATATCATCAGGACAAATAAAATTGAAATATTTTAAATATATTTTTGGAAAAGCATGGTATTTGTGCTCAATACACAATGCCCGGAACACCGCAACAGAATGGTGTATCAGAAAGGCGTAATAGGACCTTACTGGATATGGTTAGGAGTATGTTAAGTAATTCTTCTTTACCTGTTTCATTGCGGACTTATGCTCTAAAACCTGCCATGTACGTATTGAATAGGGTTCCTAGTAAGTCAGTTCCAAAGACTCCTTTTGAACTTTGGACTGGTAGGAAACCTAGTATAAGACACCTGCATGTTTGGGGTTGTCAGGCAGAGATTAGATACTACAATCCGCAAGAAAAGAAATTGGATGCAAGAACAATCAGTGGTTATCTCATTGGTTATCCAGAAAAATCGAAAGGGTATAGATTTTATTGTCCTTATCATACTACAAGGATTATTGAATCTGGAAATGCAAGGTTCATTGAGAATGGTGAAGTTAGTGGGAGTGAAACACCACGTAAAGTGGATATTCATGAAGTGAGTATACAAGTTCCATTGACTTGTAGCTCTAGCAAAGTCGTTGTTCCTCATATTATTGAACCAATCAATAATAATGAAAGACGAATTAATGATCCCACTACTCATGAAGAAATCATTGTTGATGAACCGAATGAACCCATAGTAGAAGAACCACAATAAATAGCATTAAGAAAATCTCAAAAAGAAAGGAGACCTGATATTTCTAATGATTATGTGGTATATCTACAAGAGTCTGAATCTGACATGGGTATTCAGGATGATCCAATAACGTTTTCACAAGCCATGAATGGTGAAAATGGTGATAAGTGATTAGATGCTACAAAAGATGAGTTGAAATCTATGGAACAGAACAAGGTTTGGGGTCTTATTGAGTTACTAGAAGGGTGCAAGAGAGTTGGTTATAAATGGGTCTTTAAGACAAAACGTGACTCTCATGGTAACTTAGAACGTTACAAGGCCTGACTAGTTGCAAAGGGATTCACTCAGAAAGATGACATTTGTAAGAACCCGCACCGCTAATTAAGGTAATTAATTAATTAATTATGATAAATTAGGAAATGATTCCATAATAGACCTTAATAATTATTATTTGGCTTAAATAATCATAGTAAGTGAGTAAGAACGCTGAAAGTCTCTTTTCGGAAGAAAAGTGCAGATACCGGTTCTGCTAGTCGGTATAAATGCGTACCGAAAGATTATCCCGGAAAATTACAATAAGTGCATGATAATTACTAGAATATTATGTAGGACTTATAAAACGAGTTTCAAGTCAAAATGATAAGATCTGATGCCAGAATTGATACTGGCTATGGAAAATCGCGTACCGGAAAGGTGCTCCGAAAAATAAAATAAAAATATGAAAAATCTTAGAAAAATGTGTAGGTTTAGATTCCAAAGTTTGGGATCAAGATCGTTTGCGTAGCTATTAAGGCTAATACTGCACGCTAAGTGGCCTTGTGGCTATAAATATGCACACTAAGGGCACAAAACCCTAGAAAACTGCCTCTTGTGCATGGAGGGAAGGCTGAGCGGCTCCTTGGTACTGTTCCATTGCCTTGGTGCTCCATTTGGTGAGCTTGGAGGCTTCCTCTTCCATTTCTCTTCATATATACACTTGGTGTGAGTGAGAGTCATCCTTGTGAGTGGGAAAGTGGCTTCTTTTCTGAGTTAGAGGGGCTGTGTGAGGGGAGGTTTGTTGCTGCCTTGGGTGTTTGAGTGTTGTTAAGCCATGATAATGGCATTTTGGTGGTCCAAGTGGTGACCTTTGGTGTCAAAGAACTAACCTTTCCCACCATTTTCGTACACCTTGTTGAACCTGAGTTTTGGAGCAGTTGAGAGAGCTCCAAGAGCATCATCCACCTCTGTTTTGGCTTGTGGTATGATCACCGCCTTTGAACTTAAGTTTTCATGCTTAAAAATGGAACCTTGATGCATGTAAAGGCTTAAAGATGTTAACTTAACGTTGTGTAATGTCAAACACACCTAGAAATGCATGCTTTAGGGTCTTTAATCGGTAAAAACCCAACCTTGGAAGGATATCTTCACGAAAATGCAGAACTGCATTCTGTCGTGAAATATCCGGATATTTGTCGAACAGATATCCGGATATGGATATCCGGATATTGGATCTGGATATCCGGATATTGTATATCCGGATATGGTCAGTGAGATATCCGGATATTGCATATCCGGATATGACCCGAGGAATATCGGATATTCTGGGATTTCGTTGAACAGTGAGGTACTATTCATACAGGGATGATGTTAGGGTTTGTGGACCCTAGATTAAGGAAGTTGGACTTCTGTAACTAATGAGCTAAGTCAGAATCACATGATTAAGGGCTTATGGCTTTGTTGGAAGCCTTAAGACGTAAAACATAAAGGAAAGACGTAGTCTTTAAGTTATATGCTTGTGATGCATAATTAATGATATACTATTGGTCCATAACAGATTGTGATACTGCTGTATTTGGACTTGTGAGTGGTTGGACTCTTGGCTTGGATTGATTGCTTGCAAGGTAAGCTTTCGTGTCCTCAGTTTAGCCATGTTGTGGTTCCACCATGTCCCATGGGGATGTGGTTCATGCATGTTATGTTACATGTTTTTGATATTTGGAAATGTTGTTGAGCTATTATATGCAATGTGCCTTTATGATATGCAATGTGGTGTCCATCTTTACGGTAAGCCTGAGTATGTAGTACATACGATAAGGTGAGGCTGTGGGTGAGGTGCAAGCGGTGTTCCTTGTACTCATGTGGGTTTAGACGTATTCCTACATTTCTCTGGCCAGTAGATAGTATAAACACACATGGCACGAATATCTGGCACGAATATCTGTTGCACTGCATAGTTTTGGAACTAATATTGGAAATACTTCTTTTGAACTTATATTGCACATGTAAGTGAGCTTGGGATGGAAGATCCTTGAGGACCCCTTGTCTTACTGAGATTTCTTGTTTAGAGATCTCACCCCACGTTTGGGGATGCTTATTTCAGGTTCAGGTAATGTTGAGGGCTCAGGTGGCAGGAGGCCAAAGCTGAGTTAGATATTACCGTGATGTGCTGACATGTTAGATGCTGGATGTTGACTGCTGTTATGTTTTCCACTATTATTCTTATGTTGAGACTATTGTTAGGCATTGTGCCTTATTTGGTGAGCATGGGGTTTATCCATGCCACATAGACTTGAGTATGCTTTCTTTTAGTTAAAGATGTATTAATGTATCAGGATTTTGGTCCAGGCTATGTGTTGTAGTCCTGTGACTTTAGATACTCACAGTATACTTATATATGAGGTATTCAGTTAGTTATCTTGCAATTTACATACATGTATTATTTTATGAAATTGATTAAGTAATCAAGTTGGCTAAGGTTAATGACGTCATAATTGAATTAAAGAAAAAGTTATTCCGCATTTTAATTAAGCGTGACTTAATACGATAGTATGTTAACATTCCGGGTTAACACGGGCTGTTACATTTTATGGTATCAGAGCACTTTCTAGGGAAAAGCCTGTATGTATTGCAATAACTTAGGATGATCGTTGCGTGTCTATCTTGTGTTCTCTCTGATTGGTGTGTATTATGATAATGCATATGTGACCACATGGCGTGGGCTTGATCAACTCATTCTTTGTGTAACTTGTGCAGAGTCATGGTGCAACCAAGGAGGAACCGGGGTATGAGTGAGGATCAACCGGATCCTATCCTGGCTGCATTAGCTGAGATGCAGGTGGCCCGACTAGCCGACCAGGAGGCCACGAGGTTGGCAAATCAGGCTATGCTGGACGCCATTAGAGAGGCGAACAGGAGAGCCACCGCTGAGGTTCTGGAGGAGAACCGGGTGGCCAACATGACTATGATGAGGGTCATGTTGGAGGAGTTGAGGGCTGGTCCTGCTGTGGGCAAGTGTCCTCCACCACCTCTACCACCACCGCCACCACCTCCACATCCACCCAGTCAACAGGAGGACACCCAGAGTCAGATGGGTGAGCGTAGCCAATTGACGGGGGCAATGCAGGCCGTTCCTGTTTTTGCTTAGGATCGAGATGAGATCGACCGCCGGCAGAATGCTTTCCGCAAGCATAAGCCATCTACGTTTGATGGGTCTTACGACCCCATTGCTGCTGTGAGATGGCTCCAGGCCCTGGACAAGATATTCAGGGTGATGCAGTGCACCGAGCCGCAGAAGCTGATGTTCACCACGTATATGCTGAAGGGCGATGCCCATGAGTGGTGGACGAACACCTCCCAGGTGTTCGAGATGCAGGGGCACGTGATGATGTGGCCATTCTTTGAGGATTGCTTCCTTGGTCGATACTTCCCTTATGATGCTCAGGAGAGGAAGCATGGAGAGTTTGACAGATTGGTACAGGGCTCGTTGTCTGTTGATGAGTACCTGGCCAAGTTTAATGAGCTGGTCAAGTTTGCTCATTTCCGGATGACGAGCTCGACTCCCATCTTCTTAGCTGCTAAGTTCTGGAGGGGACTTAATGAGGACATTGCTGGGCACCTTGCTGGTTCTGCTTCGAGAGACTTCGGGGCTTTGGTACAGCAGTGCCGTGATATTGAGGACTACTGTAGTGCAAGTCGGGCCAAGAAGGCCAAGATTGAGGTGCCATAGGGTACTGGTGGTTCCACTTCCTGGAGAGACAGGAAGTTCGGGAACAAGGGCAAGGGAAAACAGTTGGCGGCTAAGCAAGCGCCAAACCAGTTTAAGAAGACTTCTGCTCAGGGGAGTACAACGAGACCTCCTGCTCCCAGATGTTCGAGATGCGGGAAGTCACATTTTGGGCCGTGTGCTATAGGCCAGTTGATATGCTTCCAGTGTGGCAAGGAGGGCCACTACTCGAGGGATTGCCCGACGGCGAGAGCTGCTGCAGTGCAGGCAGTTCCATTGCAGATGGTTCCTATAGGGGCACCAGCAGTGCCACCTACTACTGGGCGTGTGTACACCCTTGATCGTCAGCAGTTGGACAGAGCTCCGAACCTGGTCAGAGGTACTGTTACCATTGGTGATTCAGCTGTTGATGTACTTTTTGATTCCGGGGCAACG
Source organism: Gastrolobium villosum (assembly GCA_032173675.1). NCBI lineage: Eukaryota > Viridiplantae > Streptophyta > Magnoliopsida > Fabales > Fabaceae > Gastrolobium > Gastrolobium villosum. The sequence continues at coordinate 20,258 of JAVKPL010012733.1, forward strand.
CATTCATTTGTTGCTACCCCTATTGCTATGGGTAGGGGTGTTAACGGGCCGAGCCGAGCCGAGCTTTGATCTTAACGGGCCAAGCCTGTATTTAAACGTGTCTGACTAGCCTTAGCCTGTTACCTGTCACGAATATAATATTGGCCTGTGGCCTGGTTTATTTACAAAAAATAAAAGCCTGTATGAAGCCTGTTAGCCTTTTAAAAAAAACACCATAATTCCACAAAAATTCAATGTATATCCAAATAGAATATACAATCAACAGCATTACAGCACTAATAATTCCACAAAGATTCATAAATTCAATGTATACCCAAAAAACATAATATAGAACAGAATCATTCAAAAAATCTACTTAATCAATAAACTAAAGTAGTACCAAATTCTGCAAATCCAAAAGAACAAAAAAACTACAAATTCTGCTTAAACAATTTAATATACTCATATCAACAATTTAATATATTGCGATGTTGCCTCCTCCTACATAAAAAACAAAAAACAAGTCAGATTGTTTTTGATATTCAATTATAATATCATAAGATATAAAACAATCTAAATTAAGAAAATTAATACCTTCTGCTTTTTCTTTATGTCATACTTATTACGTAACCAATCTGCACCGCAAATTAATGCTTGAACTGTATTTTCTGTCAAACTTGCCCGATAAGCATCAATTACATCTCTGCATAATGGCAGGCTGATTTTCATACAATAATGCAAGAAAACTCCCCTATAAAATCTAGGGATGGCAGCAAAAATTACAAACCTGAAATGAGATTGAACCAAAGTGGTGGGTTGTGACTTGTGAGTCTTTGTGATTATATCAGCTTTGATGGACAACTTGAAGTGCCTCGAACAAGGGTTGAAATAGAGACAAATATGTTGGGTCTGTGTTTGCTGGGATAGGTTAGGGCTGGTGAAAAATATATTTAGGAGAAAGAGAACAGATAAGGACTTTTGAATAATTGGTATAAAAAAAGGTTAACGTAAACAGGCCGGCCTTGAAGGCTTGAAGGCCGGGCCTTTCATATACAGCCTGAAGCCTTTTAACTAATCGGGCTTTTACATGAGTACAGGTTTGAGCCCAACAACTGAAAAAGGAAGGCCGGGCCGGGCCGATGGAGGCCGGGCCTAAGGCCCCTGTCGGGCCCCTGGCCTTATTATCACCCCTAGCTATGGGGCTTGAGTTGCCCAGTGATTTGCTTTCTCCACCGATGCGGATGACCACCGCCACTGGAGAAAAATGTTTGACCTCCACTGTCCATCGTGATGTAGCGTTTCAGTGGGATGGTCGTGACTTATCGGTAGATCTGATAGGATTATCGATGGCCAACTTGGAGATTATTCTGGGCATGGATTGGCTGTCTAGAAACTGTGCATTGATTGATTGCTGTGCCAAGAGAGTGGTGATGTCTCCGGGTGGGTTCATAGCCAGTTCCTCACCGTTCATTTCAGTCTTGCAGGTGAGGAGGGCCTTGAGAGCAGGGTCATTTGGCTATGTTATGTTAGGAGGTTTGGTGAGTGGGACACAGGAGGATCTCGCTGGCATTCCTGTGGTGAGGGAATCCTCGAGGTGTTTCCTGAGGAGATTCCTGAGTTTCCACCGCAGAGGGAGATAGAGTTCTCCATTGACTTGTTGCCTGGTGTGGGGCCTATTTCTCTAGCTCCATATCGAATGTCGCCACCGGAGTTGGCAGAGCTGAAGAAGCATATTGAGGATCTTTCGGCGAAAGAATTCATTCGGCCGAGTGTGTCTCCTTGGGATGCACCGGTCATATTTGTGAAAAAGAAAGATGGGACTATGCGATTGTGCACCGACTACAGACAGTTGAACAAGGTGACAATTAAGAACAAGTATCCCCTTCCACGCCTTATTGATTTGTTGGATCAGCTCAGGGGTCCTTGCGTATATTCAAAGATTGATCTCTGGTCCGGATACCATCAGATACGTGTAAAGCCGGAGTATGTCCCAAAGACAGCGTTTCGCTCGAGGTACAGTCATTATGAGTATTTGGTGATTCCGTTTGTACTCACCAATGCACCCGCAGTGTTCATAGATTACATGAACAGGATCTTCCAGCCGTACCTGGATCAGTTTGTGATCGTCTTCATTGACGACATCTTGATTTACTCCAAGACAGAGGATGAGCATACTGAGCACTTGAAGATTATGTTACAAGTGTTGAAAGAGAAAAAGCTATATGCAAAGCCGTCAAAATGTGAGTTTTGGCTCAAGTCGGTGAAATTTCTGGGTCATGTGATTTCCGCTGATGGAGTTGCAGTTAATCCTAACAAGATTGAGGCCGTGATGGATTGGGAAAGACCCAAGACGGTTACAGAAGTGAGAAGCTTCTTAGGTTTGGCGGGATACTACAGAAGGTTCATTGAGGGATTCTCCAAGATGGTGTTACCGATGACCCGCCTTACCCGAAAGGAGACTCCATTTGTGTGGACACACGAGTGTGAGGAGTGCTTCCAGGAGTTGAAGGAGAGACTGATTACTGCTCCTGTGTTAGTCCTTCCTGATCCTGCGGAGCAGTTTGAGCTTTATTGTGATGCCTCTGGTAAGGGGCTAGGCTGTGTATTGATGTAGAAAGGGAAAGTCGTTGCTTATGCTTCAAGACAATTGAAAACTCATGAGGAGAACTATCCGACTCACGACTTAGAGTTGGCAACTATTGTATTTGCTTTCAAGATTTGGAGGCATTACCTGTATGGTATGAAGTTTGCTGTATTCAGTGACCACAAGAGTCTGAAATATCTGTTTGACCAGAAGGATTTGAACATGAGACAACAAAGATGGATGGAGTTCTTGAAGGAGTACGACTTTGAGTTGAGGTATCATCCTGGCAAGGCCAATGTGGTAGCCGATGCTTTGAGCCGGAAATCTATGAGCTTATCCAGCTTGATGATGAGCGACTATGATGTAATCGAAAAGTTCAGGGACTTGAGCGTGAACTCCTTATTTGAGGGCGCACTGCTCGAGATGGAAACAACATAAGTGATTAATGAGCTGATGGAAAAGATTAAATAGGCGCAAGTGCAGAGGGAGTGCCTTGATTATATGAAAAACCAAGACGATGTGTCTTGGAATGAGGATGGTTTGCTGCTGTTTCAGAAGAGGGTAGTAATCCCTCGAGGGCCATTAACGGAGGAGGTTATGGCAGAGGCTCATAAGGGCCAGTTTACTATCCACCCTGGTGCTACAAAAATGTACCAGGACTTAAAGAGAAATTTTTGGTGGCCAGGCATGAAGAAAGACATAGCGGTCTATGTATCCAAGTGTCTTATATGTCAGAAAGTGAAGATTGAGCTCCGAAAACCGTCTAGTAAGCTTCAACCTCTTGAGATTCCACATTGGAAGTGGGAGAGTATTTCCATGGACTTCGTGGTGGGATTGCCGAAAACTCAGGCTGGTTGTGACTCTATCTGGGTCATTGTGGATAGATTGACCAAGTCTGCCCATTTTCTTCCAGTGAAGGTGAGCTTCACTACAGAGCAGTTGGCCAAGCTATATGTCCGCGAGATTGTGAGGCTTCACGGGGTGCCCGAGAGTATCATCAGTGATAGGGACCCGAAGTTCACATCTCGGTTTTGGGAGGCGCTGCAGGGAGCTTTTGGTACACAGCTGAGATTGAGTACCGCCTATCACCCTCAGACTGACGGACAAACTGAGCGGACCATCCAGACATTGGAGGACATGTTGAGGGCTTGCACGTTGGAGCAGGGTTCAGCATGGGATAGGTACCTTCCGTTGGTGGAATTTTCGTACAACAACAGTCTTCATGCTAGTCTGGGCATGGCACCCTACGAGGCGCTGTATGGTAGGAGGTGTCAGACTCCTACTTGCTGGTCCGAGGTTGGAGACAAAGAGCTATTTGGCTTGGATTTTGTCCAAGATACTACCCAGCAGATCCAGATGATCAGGGAAAAGTTGAAGCTGACGCAGAATCACCAGAAGAGCTACTACGATGTCAAGCATCGTCCACTGGAGTTCAGTGAGGGTGAGCACGTGTTTGTGATACTTTCACCTGTCACTGGTGTTGGACGAGCACTCGGAGTAAGGAAGTTGAGCCCGCGATTTATTGGGCCCTACCAGATCCTTGGTAGAGTAGGACCTGTTGCCTATTGACTTGCCTTACCTCCAATCTTAGCCAACATCCACGACGTGTTTCACGTGTCTCAGCTTCGGAGGTACATAGCGGATCCTTCGCATGTGGTGCAACCTGATGATCTGGAGGTTCGCGAGAACCTGAAGACTCTCGTCGGACCACTTAAGATTCTCGATCGAGGTGAGAAGCAGCTTAGAAGCAAGACTATTCCGATGGTCAAAGTGCAGTGGACTGGGCGTAGTCCCGAGGAGTGCACATGGGAGCGAGAGGACGAGCTTCTTCGGTAGTATCCCGACTTTCGAGACAGGTATGTTTCTGATTTTCAGGACAAAATACTTAAAAATGTGGGGTGAATGTAAGAACCTGCACCGTTAATTAAGGTAATTAATGAATTAATTGTGATAAATTAGGAAATGATTCCATAATTGACCTTAATTATTATTATTTGGCTTAAATAATCATAGTAAGTGAGTAAGAACGCTGAAAGTCGCTTTTCGGAAGAAAAATGCAGATACCGATTCTGCTAGTCGGTATAAATGCGTACCGAAAAAGTATCCCGAAAAATTAAAATAAGTGCATGATAAATACTAGAATATTATGTAGGACTTATAAAACGAGTTTCAAGTCAAAATGATGAGATCTGATGCCAGAACTGATACTGGCTATAGAAAAGCACGTACCGGAAAGGTGCTCCAAAAAATAAAATAAAAATATGAAAAATCTTAGAAAAATATGTAGGTTTAGATTCCAAAGTTTGGGATCAAGATCTTTTGCGTAGCTATTAAGGCTAATATTGCGCACTAAGTGGCCTTGTGGCTATAAATATGCACACTAAGGGCACAAAACCCTAGAAAACTGCCTCTTGTGCGTGGAGGGAAGGCTGAGCAGCTCCTTGGTACTGTTCCATTGCCTTGGTGCTCCATTTGGTGAGTTTGGAGGCTTCCTCTTCCATTTCTCTTCATCTATACACTTGGTGTAAGTGAGTGTCATCCTTGTGAGTGGGAAAATGGCTTCTTTTCTGAGTTAGAGGGGCTGTGTGAGGGGAGGTTTGTTGCTGCCTTGGGTGTTTGAGTGTTGTTAAGCCATGATCATGGCATTTTGGTGGTCCAAGTGGTGACCTTTGGTGTCAAAGAACCAACCTTTCCCACCTTTTTCGTACACTTTGTTGAACCTGAGTTTTTGAGCAGTTGAGAGAGCTCCAAGAGCATCATCCACCTCTATTTTGGCTTTTGGTATGATCACCACCTTTCAACTTGAGTTTTCATGCTTAAAAATGGAACCTTTATGCATGTAATGGCTTAAAGATGTTAACTTAAAGTTGTGTAATGTCAAACACACCTAGAAATGCATGATTTAGGGTCTTTAATCGGTAAAAACCCAACCTTGGAAGGATATTTTCACGAAAATGCAGAACTGCATTCTGTCGTGAAATATCCGGATATTTGTCGAACAGATATCCGGATATGGTATCCGGATATTGATATCCGGATATTGGATCTGGATATCCGGATATTGTATATCCGGATATGGTCAGTGAGATATCCGGATATTGCATATCCGGATATGACCCGAGGAATATCCGGATATTCTGGGATTTCGTTGAACAGTGAGGTACTGTTCATACAGGGATGATGTTAGGGTTTATGGACCCTAGATTAAGGAAGTTGGACTTCTGTAACTAATGAACTAAGTCAGAATCACATGATTAAGGGCTTATGGCTTTGTTGGAAGCCTTAAGACGTAAAACGTAAAGGAAAGGCGTAGTCTTTAAGTTATATGCTTGTGATGCATAATTAATGATATATTATTGGTCCATAACATATTGTGATACTGCTATATTTGGACTTGTGAGTGGTTGGACTCTTGGCTTGGATTGATTGCTTGCAAGGTAAGCTTTCGTGTCCTTGGTTTAGCCATGTTGTGGTTCCACCATGTCCCATGGGGATGTGGTTTATGCATGCTGTGTTACATGCTTTTGATATTTGGAAATACTGTTGAGCTATTATATGCAATGTGCCTTTATGATATGCAATGTGGTGTCTACCTTTACGGTAAGCCTGAGTATGTAGTACATACGATAAGGTGAGGTTGTGGGTGAGGTGCAAGCGGTGTTCCTTGTACTCATGTGGGTTTAGACGTATTCCTACATTTCGCTGGCTAGTAGATAGTATAAACACACATGGCATGAATATATGTTGCACTGCATAGTCTTGGAACTAATATTGGAAATACTGCTTTTGAACTTATATTGCACATGTAAGTGAGCTTGAGATGGAAGATCCTTGAGGACCCCTTGTCTTACTGAGATTTCTTGTTTAGAGATCTCACCCCAAGTTTGGGGATGCTTATTTCAGGTTCAGGTAATGTTGAGGGCTCAGGTGGCAGGAGGCCAGAGATGAGTTAGATATTACGGTGATGTGCTGACATGTTAGATGCTGGATGTTGACTGTTGTTATGTTTTCCGCTATTATTCTTATGTTGAGACTATTGTTGGGCATTGTGCCTTATTTGGTGAGCATAGGGTTTTTCCATGCCACATAGACTTGAGTATGCTTTCTTTTAGTTAAAGTTGTATTAATGTATCAGGATTTTGGTCCAAGCTATGTGTTGTAGTCCTGTGACTTTAGATACTCACAGTATATTTAAACATGAGGTATTCAGTTAGTTGTCTTGTAATTTACATACATGCATTATTTTTTGAAATTGATTAAGTAATCAAGTTGGCTAAGGTTAATGACGTCATAATTGAATTAAAGAAAAAGTTATTCCGCATTTTAATTAAGTGTGGCTTAATACGATAGTATGTTAACATTCCAGGTTAACACGGGCTGTTACAACATTGACTATAAAGAAAAAATTTCACCGGTTTCAAAGAAGGATTCTTTAAGAATCATTATGGCATTGGTGGCTCATTATGATCTAGAGTTACACCAGATGGATGTGAAAACTACCTTTCTAAATGGAAATTTAGATGAAGATGTGTACATGGACCAACCAAAGGGGTTCATAGAAAGGGGTAAAGAGCACATGGTGTGCAAACTTAAGAAGTCAATATACAGACTTAAACAAGCTTCACGGCAATGGTACCTTAAGTTTAATGATACTATTGTTTCCTTTGGATTTAAAGAAAACATCGTTGATCGATGTATATATCTGAAGATCAGTGGGAGCAAGTTTATATTATTGATTCTGTATGTTAATGATATTTTGCTGGCAACTAACGATCTTGGTCATTTAAATGAGACTAAGAAGTTTCTCTCTAGTAACTTCAAAATGAAAGATATGGGTGAGGCAACTTATGTGATATGAATAGAAATATTCCGTGATAGATCACAAGGACTGTTAGGTTTGTCTCAGAAAACATATATTAATAAAAGTTCTAGAGAGATTCAGAATGGAAAACTGCTCATAATCTCCAGTTCTAATTTAGAAAGGAGATAAGTTTAGTCTCATGCAATGTCCTAAAAGTGAATTGGGATGAAAAGAAATGGAAGAAATTCCATATGCATCATAAGTTGGGAGTTTAATGTTGCAAGGAACTAAAGGTCACATGCTTACTTATAGAAGGTCTAACAACCTTGAAGTGATTGGACACACAGATTCAAATTTTGCAGGATGCCTAGACACAAGAAAGTCTACATGTGGTTACCTGTATCTTTTAGCTGAAAGAGCTATATCATGGAAAAGTGCGAAGCAGACTGTAATAGCTGCGTCCACTATGAAAGCTGAATTTGTGGCATGCTTTGAAGCCACAATTCAGGCTAAATGGCTACGGAACTTTATTTTAGGGCTTGGATTGGTCGACAATATTGAAAAGTCGCTGAAAATTTATTATGTTAATTCCGTAGCAGTGTTCTTTTCTAAAAATGACAAGTATTCCAAAGGTGCTAAACATATGGAATTAAAGTACTTTGCCGTTAAAGAAGAGGTTCAAAAACATAGAGTGTCTATAGAGCATATTAGCACCGATCTTATGTTAGCTGATCCCTTGACGAAGGGACTACCGCCCAAGACATTTACTGGTCATGTATGTAAAATGGGCATTATGTCAGCTAGTGAATGATGAAAATTATAGTTATGCATTAAGTGTTGACACTCTGAGCTCATTGATGAATATATGTTTCTGTTATTGTCTTATTTTCAATTTATATATGCATGCAAGTATATGTGATGATATTGAAAATACTTATGGTCCGTTATGAAGACATTATTGTTGGACATAATGTACACTCCATATTAAAGTATCATGTTAGGAAGAAGAGTCAATATAGTAGTACATGGAAGGGACTATACCGACTTGATAGCATACAACCGCCATGACTTATGTTGATTTTATTTCTAATAATGAATTATGATGACGTCAATGTATGAAACCTTTAGTCTAGTAAATGCGCATTATAGTGAATGTTAATTAAATCATGAAGGGACACCTTATGACATGAGCCAAGTGGGAGAATGTAAAACTATTTGTGTCTCATGTGTAATGTGTGTCAATTGGTTTAATTAATAATAAAAGAGGCTTTATGGTAATTGACATTTCGCATTAATGGTAATTGACGTTTTGACGTTTTGCATTATGGTAACGTTTCGCATTAATGGTAATTGACGTTTCACATTAATGGTAATTGACGTTTTGACGTTTCGCATTAAAGGGAAGTTACAGGGAGTTATTTGAAACTCCGTAACTGGTGATATGATTCAGTTATATAAAGAGAAAAATGGTGAGTCTCTGATTATGATTATCTCTCTGAATTCTCTCCTTCATGGTCTGCTCGTTAAAGTTGTATCAGATCCCTGTCATAGACGATACAAGAGAAAAACAGAGGGTAAAGACTCTAAGAAACGATCTTCCATCATCAAAGTTCTTCCGCACTAATAGAGAAAGGTACACTCTTATGTGAAAATCATGATCTCTAAAGATCTTGTATCATGTTCTTGAATGTAGAATATTGAACATGAATTACTGAATTACTGATGAATATCTTACAACGTGAACAACCCAAGTTAAATAGATGATGGTTAAGAAATTCTAAAAAAACATGTCCATTTCCTTTTGTATTTGTTCGAGGTTCTGAGGAAGATTCAACATTGTTGCCATCATTTGGTAAAGTATGAGCTTCTTAAATAGTAATCCTCTCTGGAAGTGACTCAACTACAAGCCTGTCATGTTTGTATTCAAGCTTTGAAATTCTCTTAAGTGTGTTTTATAGCTGCATTCATATCCATTGTGAATAATGTTGGCACTTCAACTATACTTGATTGTGCTCTAATAGATGACTCAGTAGCAAAACTTTCAATCTTTTGCTCCCTCTCTAATGCATGAGTTTCACAAGCTACATGATTCTCAAAATGCAAATTCAAGTTTTCTATCTTCCTTCTCATCCCTCTCTTTATCCTTTTCATCTGAGTGCAAGTTTGAGAAAGAACTTTGCCACCTCTCTGAGGATAAAAGCTTTCAGCATCACAAACTATATGATGCCTTATCTGCTATCCCTTCGTCATCATGTTCATGACCTTCCCCATTGTTGCTGTCAAACCTTTCTTTATCACCTTCTTCAATTTCATCATCTATTACTTCTAAAATTAGAGTCCCTTTGCTTGTGTAATCCCCATCACCCCAAGAAGGCTTCAATAGCAAATATGCATCTAAGTACATATATATATATGAGGAAACCTTGCACTGCATTTTAAATCGATTGTATTTTTTTATCCTTTTTTATTACAAAAATTAAGGATAAAAATGGAATCTTTAGAACAAATCCATACACTCGGAATAGGTGAAAAAATGTAATAGATGTATCTAGGGATTAGTCAGTCGTGCTAACGTGAATTCTCCCTAGATACACAATATACATGGCATTTTATTTCACGATTGATTCAATTTAAAAAAGACCTAAAGTTAGGGATTTTTCAATAGGTAATGTTTCTTCAATACCCAACCAAAGGGCCACTGCGGTACCAATCAAAAAGACGGTTGTTGCTACTGGACGAAGAAATGGGTTTTGAAATTTATTAACATTTTCCAAAAAGGGTACTGTTAATAATCCAGCGGGTACCGAAACCATTAAAAGAACACCCAATAACTTGTTGGGCACTGTACGAAGTATTTGAATTACGGGAAAAAAATACCATTCGGGCAATATTTTCAAAGGAGTTGCAAATGGATCCGCAGGTTCCCCCATCATTGATGGTTCTAGAACCGCTATACCCACATTACAGGCAATAGTACCTAGAATTACTACTGGAAAAATATATAAAAGGTCATTGGGCCATGAGGGTTCTCCATAATAATTATGACTCATCCCCTTAGCCGATTTTGCTCTTAATACAGGATCATTCAAGTCAGGTTTTTTTGTGATTAGAATAGGTGAATTCTTATAGATCCATCCTCCGAAAGAACCAGAAATGATGATTTTTCACCATCCGGCTCGAGCGCGAATCAAATGAACCGAATGTATCTATAGAAAAATGGATATGTAATACACACATATATGAGTATTTTATGTAAGAAAATGGACCCTATTCTATTTTCGGGAGTTACAAGTATCCATTGCAAAAAATTCAATTCTTATTTATTTTATTAAATGCTCAATACCCAAGTAGGCTTTCAAAGTGGATAGTACTTTCTGGGTGATCTCAAACCTTGCGATTGTTTTTCTGCCCCACTAAAAAAAACTCAGGAGTTTTTACATACAAAGAAGTTACTTGTTACTAATAAAATCTAACCCCTGTTCTTCTTAGATCTACTTGTTTCACTCCGATAGTATCATAAATCGAATCAATGCATAGGAAATGAATGCATTTCCATACCATATAAGTTAAGTGAAATAGCTAAAGACTTCATTTTGATCATAACACATCACTTATTTTACTGGATCTTACGGAGGTTGTTCATACAGGATAAGATCGAGTCTGATCATAGAAAAGATTTTCTTCACTTCAAGCGAACCGGCCTATCTTCTATAGAGGACTTGCGCGGTGGTTGGAACAAAGACACATTTAATTGTAAATTCAAATGTAGCAGATAAGAACAAATCATATATATGCACGACCCAATTAATAGATCAAGTCTGTTATCAAAAAAGAAAATTAATAGTTCAAGTCACACACACCCATAATCCATTTTTTCTTCGGAGAATTCCCTTCAACTATTTATGTATGTAAAATCAAATACAAATAATCTAATTTTCTTTAGTTAAAGGCAAATATCTAACTATGTGTCTTATCTTTTTAAATAATCCATATTTGTAGCAATGAAATACTATTGCCCCCCCCAAATGATAAATGATTCATATTATCTATAACGGACCAGAAATGCCTTGCTTACGTATCATTGGAAAGTGCATTAACATAAATACGAAGTAAGAAGAGGTAATACAAAAGTATGTAAACTATAAAAAATGAGTCAAGGTAGATTATCCCCAGTGGCGGACCCAGGAATTTTTTCGAGGGGGGCGAAAAATAAAAATACCTCTTTCCAGTGAATCAAAATCAACTCTAACTACCTCTTTATTTTCAATTATATGAGACTTTGAAGAAGGAGTCTCAATATTTGACAATACAACATTAGGAGTAGATGAGGGCAAAGACTCACTATTCTTTCTCTTAAAATAAACATCAATAGTAGCACTCTTTCCCCATAATAATTACCTACAATTCAAAGTTAACATCGTAGCCAATAAGGCAATACAAACATGAGACCAGAATGATATAAAACAATTCAAATTGTAGAAAAACCCATCAAAAGTTCAAAACCCATTTTCCATATGCTCCAAAGGATTTTTTCTTTTTAAATCCGTTAACGTCAAAACAAAGGGATTTCAAAACAGAGTTATAAGCAGATTTCAAAACAAGGGGATAATATGAATGAGTTTTGACTTTCGAGACAAAACAAAGGAATAGAACCTGCTAAAGCATTGTTTATTTCATAAAAAAACAAAAAAAAATATAGATAGAGAGAGACCTGAGAAGATTTCATGCGTTGGGGTCCATGGGTGCAGATGGGGTCTCTTGAGGGTTTGTTAAAGTTGAGAGAGAGGGGGGTTTATAGTAGCACTCTTGAAGATTTCTCACAAACACAATTTAAATTTGCAAGAATGGTATTATAAGAGCTGTTAGTATATGGGTGTCCTAGAGACAATCTTTTGATTAAATAAAGGACACTAGATGTAGAACTTTGTTTGTCGCAAATAAATGAAAGCACTATTTATTCAGTTTCATATTGTGTCTTGATATTATTGTTAATATTATATGAACGAACTGGATAAACCCCTTGGAATAGAACAGGTATCTCTTGAGTATCTGTGATGAGATCACGATCATGAGGATTCAAGGATATTGCATGTCTATTCCTAATTATATGTTCCTAGTCTAGAGACACTGAGTTTGGGGATCAGTGATCTCGGGTAAGACCAGTAAGACTTATCTACTTATATATGGAGATATCTTAGCTAAAGTCGTGGGTGGACCTATAAGAGTATAGCTCGCACTGAACAGACCCAAAAAGAGACTCTATTAGGAAATCTCACAGATAGTGTCATTAGAGTAATCTCTTTATGTTTGGGTATGTCTTTCCTTAGACCAGAAGTTATTACCTAGACTGTGTTCTTGAAGGCATGTTTTGATTGTATGCCTCGTCTGCCTGAAACATGGAGACTCATAGGTATACTGTTGGGCGTGTCCTTAAAGGGCACAGGGCTAGGGTAATAAGCTGAAGGAATTCGTCAAATCTCTTTGAGAGATTAGGTTATCTATAAACCGGAGAAATCGGGATGACATTTACAGGGACTCGAGAATCTATGCATAGTAAAAGAGATCATGAGATGCTCTGCCTTTAGAGTCAGTAAATTGAAGATTCCTTATTTCGAATAAAGCTTACCCTAAACCGCAGGGGTTGATACATTTCCTTACCCTAGGTTAATGGGAAGATAACCGAGACGAAGGGAAATACATACGGTAACCAAATATGTGCAATAGGATGATCAAGTCATTAATCTGACTAGTTCTGGGGCAACAAAGCATTGCTAGTGCTCTGTGTTGTCATTAATTGGGTTGTGGGCTTGTTGGGCTCAAGCCCAGTTATGTCAGAAGCTAAGTTGGACCTAATGGGTCACACACTAACACCTTGTAGTCATGATAGACTAGCTTTAAAGGTATTGGGCCTAATAATGGTTGTTAGCCCAAGAAGCTGTTTGGAAGCCCACCTAAATAGGTGGATGGTGCATGGAGCTTAGTAATGTGCTTGGATAGTCCAAACCATTACTAATTAATTTAATTGGTTAAATTAATAATCAAATATTTGAATTTCGAATTTTGAATTTGAAATTTGAATTTGGAATTTTAATTTTGAAATTCGAATTTTGAATTTGAAATTTGAAATTTGAAATTTGAAATTTGAAATTTGAATTTGGAATTTTAATTTTGAAATCCGAATTTTGAATTTGAAATTTGAAATTCTGAATTTTGAATTTTGAATTTGAATGTTTGAACATTTGAATTCAAGTGTTTGAATTCGAATTTGAATTGGCTTTGAAAAGTTGTTTCATAACAAAAGGATAAGATAAGATCTTATTAGAACAAATTCATTGGATCAAGAAGAATCTTTGGAGCATAATCTTGGGCTGTTTGGGGCGCATATTAATGTGATAAGAATCAGTGGGTGAGTTGGTTCAAATTTTGAATGCAACTACTCAATATATTTGGACCCCTTTTTAGGGCTGAATTATGCGCATGAAAAGTATACTATATGATAGTTTATGAATTTAAGTTTAAATTGTTTTGAACTTAGTTTCATGAGGATAAGATTGGAGGTTGTTGGCAAGATTTGTTTTGCAACAACTCAACCTTATCCTCCCTTGATTCTTGCGCAACTTTCAAGTTATTTGAAAGGATAGTTTTCATTTTGAATAATTATTCTCTCTTCCCTTCCAAGGTGTGCGCATAACATAGTGAGTTCCTCTCCTTAGGGTTTTGAGAAAACCTAGCCTACACTCCTTCATCTCATGCACCATTCTGTAGGGTAGTTCACTACACCTTTCCAAACAGAATACCTAGCCTCCACCTTCACCACTTGTGCGCATAGCAAGCCTCACTGTGGTGTTCATCTGGTGGCTTTCAAGAAGGAGCTCTTGCATCATTGACGAACGGTGGTGTGGATCACCATTAGAGGGTTTGAACCCTTCAAGCCTGACATCTGATCTCCCTGACTGATCAGGCCAAAAACAAGGTAACATCATTCTGTCTTAAAGCATGAACCTATGTGTGCATGTATGTTTCCGCAGTAAAAATTTTTGTTTTTACACCTTACATGCATCGGCCTTCAAAGGCCAGTTTACTTTCAAGTGGTATCAGAGCCCGGTTGCTTTACCATCGGCGGGTGATGGTACCTTGTCTGTGAAAGGGGTTTTTCACGGTCAAAATCTTTAAAGGGTTAAAGTTTAAAATTCTACATATGGATTTTGAATCACAAATCCTTTAAGGTGTTAAAGTTTTTGTTTTTATGAACATGTAAATTTGATTCCGTGTTCATAAAACATTATGCATCATGGTTTAGTTTCTTTTTCTTTATGAAAGTTTTAAACGGAACACCCATTTTGAAAGGGTAGATTCGGCCATGGAGGGTATTAAGAGTACCTTGAATGATTTCTTATTTTTCTCCATGAATTGTGTCATGTTTATATGCATGAAATTTAGTGACAAAATTTATCATATAGTTTACTATATGGTTCGGCCATGAAGTGTTTGTGGCTACATGCATGGTTTAATTTTTTTTCTTTGAGAAAGAATTAACAAAATTTGAATTAAAATTGTTTTTAAATTCGGCCAATTGAGAAATTTAAGATTATGAATCTTGATATTATTTTGATGTTTAAATGTTAAATGTCAAAATATATGTGAAAATATTATGTGATAATATAATGTTTGTGTTTGCAAGTTTTGAACTTTTCAGGTACAAACTGGAAGGGGATGGTCGTGGTGCCCGGATTTAAATTTTGAATTTTAAATTAATGTGTAATCACGCCTTTTAATTTACAAGTGTATTTGTAATTTAATTTTTTGTAATTTTGTCCCTCCAAAGATGTTTTGGAGTTTCTTTAATTGTGTGTAATTAGAGAAATAGGCTAGTGGCGTATAGACGACAAGCGGCCGTTGCTTAAAGAAGCAAAATTGACAAAAGCACGAGCACCATGACTATCTCAATATAAACTGTTTATATGCATGTATGATTAGAACGTCTAGTATGCATGAATTGGGCAAACCGCGTTTTGTATGGTTATTATGTTTGTCCAATAGTGACTAGTGTATACCGATAGATGTTTGACATATGTTACGACTAGCATGATAACTTACAACATGCGTTTGATGAGAGCTAATTAACCCTAAAATAAAAGGAACCCTTAAAAGTAATAAATAATTAAGCATATGATTACCTCCCACCACCAATGCTACTCAAACCTCTTCTACATAGTGGTGCTCCACAACTCAGTTGCGATCCACTGTTTCGTTGAGCTAAAGTAGTGTTTGAAGTGTAAGACAGTTAGGGTGCTGGTTTAATGCTTAACTAAGACATAAGTTGCAGGCACAACCAGACTTTTGTGCTTAGGGTAATGATGCTAGGTTGGTTGCATGAGATGCACCACTAAGTGACAAAGAGTTGTCAACCTAATGTTAAGAGAGTGTATAAGATACTGTTGATAAAGATCAACCCATTATTTAAATTAATCTTGCGGTCTCAGACGGAGATTAAAATAAATAATCGCACTCTTAATCCCACTAAGGTAAAATCTAAAGTAGATTAACCCTAAGTCAAATAGGAAGCGTCATTGACTTAGATAAAATAGTGGGAGGGGAAAATTATTTAAAGTCTTTAATAATTTGCTTTTAACTACATAACCGTATATTAACTAAAACTATCTTTACATTTTTTTCAGCTTATAGTATGACTAATCCACTGTCATTGCGTTCAATACTCGATATGAATAAACTGACCGGTTCAAATTTTATGGACTGGTATCGGAACCTAAGAATTGTTCTAAGGGCCGAAAAGATTGCCTACGTTTTAGATGCTGTAATACCCGCAGCTCCACGGGAAGGGGAATAAGGGTTTGCGGAATTTGATTTCGTAACCCGTCAACAGCACTTGGATGACAATGTGATGGCAGTATGCATCAGGTTGGCATCCATGACGCCTGAACTACAAAAGCAGCATGAGCATATGGATGCTCCCTCTATTATTGTGCATCTCAAGGAGTTGTATGATATTAAAGGCAGGTATGAGAGGTATGAGGCCTCAAGAGAACCGTTCTCTTGTAGGATGACTGAGAGTATGTCTGTTGGCAGCCATGTTCTCAAGATGATCAGGCTGATTGAGAAGCTAGGAAACCTAGGCTTCATCATGGATGCCGAGCTAAGTAATGACTTAGTCCTCACCTCACTTCCACCTTCCTTCAGTCAATTTATCATGAATTACAATATGCATGGGATGCAAGTGAGCTTGCCTGAGTTGTTAAGCATGTTAACAACAGCTGAAGTGTCTATCAAGAAGGATAGGACACAGGCTCTTTTGATTGGTGGGCCTAGCAAGGCCAAGGGAAAAGGTAAGGAGCCTGCAAAAGGTGACCCCTTAAGCCCAAAGGAAAATCCAAGAAGAAGAAGGGTAAGAAGGCACCTAAGGACAAGGGTGATGCTGAGTGCTTCCATTATGGCAAGAAAGGCCACTGGAAGAGGAATTGTCCAGACTACCTGAACAATGTGAAGGACAAGAAGCATGGTGATGCTTCTGCCTCAGGTATTTTCATGATTGAGATAAATTATTCTTATGCTAATCCAACCTCATGGGTATTGGATACCGGATGTGGTTCTCATATCTGCAAAATGTTGCAAGTACTTAGGAGCCCAAGGAGATTGGATAGAAACGAGGTGGATCTCCGCGTTGGTAATGGAGCAAGGGTTGCTGCTCATTCAGTTGGAGATGCTGACCTTATTTTGCCTACGGGCCTTTTATTGCATTTGAATAATTGTCTTTATGTTCCGCATATTTCTAGAAACATTATTTCAATTTCTTGTTTAGAACAAGATGGTTATACTTTCAGTATTAGGGATGGTACTTTTTCTATCATTTTGAATGATATGGTTTATGGTACTGCTTCTTTAATAAATGGATTGTATGTGTTGGAAATGGGAAATGAAGTGCTCAATATAGATGTGAAACGACCTAGGACGAATAATCAATCTTATCTTTGGCACTGTAGACTAGGGCACATAAATGAAACAAGATTGTCCAGGATGCATAGAGATGGATACCTGGACTCCATGGATTTGGAATCCTATGGACAGTGTGAATCTTGTCTAGCTGGGAAAATGATTCGACAAAAGCCCAAAGGGCTTGAGAGTCATAGGGCTAGTGAGTTATTAGAACTCATTCATACTGATGTATATGGCCCAATGTCTATTGAGGCTAGAGGTGGATATTCCTATTGCATTACCTTTACAGATAACAAATCGAGATTTGGGTATATATACCTAATGAGATATAAATCTGAAGCTTTTGAAAAGTTCAAAGAGTTTAGGAATGAAGTGGAGAAACAACGTGGCAAGATGATTAAGACATTACGATCAGATCGTGGTGGTGAATATTTGAGCCACGAGTTTCAGGATTATCTGAGAGAAAATGGAATTCTCTCACAACTTACCGCTCCTTACACACCACACCAAAACGGTGTCTCCGAAAGGAGAAACAGGACCTTGTTAGACATGGTTAGGTCTATGATGAGTGAGACTCAACTTCCAAAATCGTTTTGGGGATATGCCTTAGACACAACGGCATACCTTCTAAATAGGTTACCGTCTAAATCTGTTCAGACCACACCATATGAGATATGGAATGGTAAGAGACCCAACCTGAGTTACCTCAGGGTATGAGGATCGCCAGCTTATGTCAAAGCGTTGACATCAGACAAGCTTAGTGCTAAGAGTACTAAATGTCTATTTGTGGGATATCCTAAAGGTACTAAGGGATACTACTTCTACTCCATGGAAGAACACAAAGTGTTTGTTTCAAAGAATGCTGAGTTCCTTGAGAAGGATTTGATCTCTCAAGGAGGCAGTGGGAGTAAGACTGATCTTGAAGAAGTGCAAGATCCACAAGAACAGACAGATTGAGGAACCCGAGTCTGCTCCGCAGGCGATGTTCTCCAATGGAGAAGTAAACACACAACTCCGTAGATCTACGAGGGTCATCCATCCACCTGAGAGGTACGGGTTTATGATTGAGAATCAGCAAACTGTTGAGGATGATGAACCAAGTAACTACGAGGAGGCGGTCAAAGATGCTGACTCCTCTAGATGGCTTGAAGCCATGGAATCTGAAATGGATTCGTTGTATCAGAACAAGGTATGGACCTTGGTTCCTAAACCACAAGGAATAGTTCCTATCGGTAATAAATGGGTCTTTAAAAGAAAGACTGATGCAAAGGGTTGGTGGCGAAAGGGTATCGTCAAAGACAAGGAGTTGACTATGATGAGACTTTCTCACCAGTTGCCATGATCTAATCTATTAGGATCATGCTTGCAATAGCAGCATACCATGACTATGAAATTTAGCAAATGGATATCAAGACCGCCTTCTTGAATGGGTTCTTGAAGGAGGAAGTGTACATGACACAACCTGAAGGCTTCGAAATCAAAGATCAGGAGCATATGGTATGCAAACTACAAAGGTCAATATATGGGCTAAAGCAAGCATCAAGGAGTTGGAATATACGTTTTGATGAAGTCGTTAAGAGTAACGGTTTTATCAAGCATGAGGATGAACCTTGTGTTTACAGGAAGGTTAGTGGGAATAATGTCGTCTTCCTAGTGCTTTATGTAGATGACATATTGCTAATAGGAAATGACATCCCCACATTAAAAATAACGAAAGAGTGGCTTTCAGAAAACTTCACCATGAAGGATTTGGGAGAGGGAGCCTTTATACTTGGTATAAAGATCTATAGAGATAGATCCAAGAGGCTGCTGGGTTTATCTCAATCCACGTACGTTGACAAGATGCTAAAGAGGTTTAGCATGGAAATTATATCCCCACATTAAAAATAACGAAAGAGTGGCTTTCAGAAAACTTCACCATGAAGGATTTGGGAGAGGGAGCCTTTATACTTGGTATAAAGATCTATAGAGATAGATCCAAGAGGCTGCTGGGTTTATCTCAATCCACGTACGTTGACAAGATGCTAAAGAGGTTTAGCATGGAAGGGTCGAAAAGGGGTTTTCTTCCTGTCATTCATGGGGTACACCTATCAAGGGCTATGTGTCCTAAGTCACAACCTGAGAAGGATCGCTTGAGTGGAATCCCATACGCTTCGGCTATTGGATCCATCATGTATGCCATGAAATGTACGAGACCAGATGTCTCATATGCTTTAAGCATTACAAGCAGATACCAGTCAGACCCTGGAGAGGGTCACTGGACGGCAGTCAAAACCATCCTTAAATACTTAAGAACTAAGGATGCATTTCTGGTCTATGGTGGGGTTAATGAGTTAACAGTGAAAGGGTTCACTGATGCCAGCTTTCAGAGTGACAAAGATGACTGCAAGTCACAGTCAGGATTCGTATTCACCTTAAATGGTGGGGCAGTGTCTTGGAAGAGTTCCAAGCAGGAGACAACAGCAGATTCAATGACAGAGGCTGAATACATAGCTGCTTCAGAAGCAGCTAAGGAGGCCGTGTGGATCAAGAAGTTCATAAATGAACTAAGGGTGGTTCCAAGCGTGGATGAGCCCATACAGTTGCTTTGCGATAACACAGGAGCCATTGCGCAGTCAAAGGAACCTAGGTCTCATCAAAGATCTAAACACGTGCTCTGCAGATATCATTTGACTAGAGAAATCATTGATAGGAATGATGTAAAAATGGATTATGTTCCCACAGACGATAACCTGGCCGATTCTCTGAAAAAGGCTGTTTCTCAGAGAAAACATGATAGTCATTATGAAGCTTTGGGTATACGACTTAGGTCTGATTGGCTCTAGGCCAAGTGGGAGCTTGTTAGTATATGGGTGTCCTAGAGACAATCTTTTGATTTAAATAAAGGACACTAGATGTAGAACTTTGTTTGTCGCAAATAAATGAAAGCACTATTTATTTAGTTTCATATTGTGTCTCGATATTATTGTTAATATTATATGAACGAACTGGATAAACCCCTTGGAATAGAACAGGTATCTCTTGAGTATCTATGATGAGATCACGATCATGAGGATTCAAGGATATTGCATGTCTATTCCTAATTATATGTTCCTAGTCTAGAGACACTGAGTTTGGGGATCAGTGATCTCGGGTAAGACTAGTACGACTTATCTACTTGTATATGGATACAAGGTAAAGACCTCATGAGCTGCAGATATGGAGATATCTTAGCTAAAGTCGTGGGTGGACCTATAAGAGTATAGCTCGCACTGAACAGACCCAAAAAGAGACTCTATGAGGAAATCTCACAGATAGTGTCATTAGAGTAATCTCTTTATGTTTGAGTATGTCTTTCCTTAGACCAGAAGTTATTACCTAGACTATGTTCTTGAAGACATGTTTTGATTGTATGCCTCGTCTGCCTGAAACATAGAGACTCATAGGTATACTGTTGGGCGTGTCCTTAATGGGCACAGGGCTAGGGTAATAAGCTGAAGGAATTCGTCAAATCTCTGTGAGAGATTAGGTTATCTGTAAACCGGAGAAATCGGGATGACATTTACAGGGACTCGGGAATCTATGCATAGTAAAAGAGATCATGAGATGCTCTGCCTTTAGAGTCAGTAAATTGAAGATTCCCTATTTCGAATAAAGCTTACCCTAAACCGCAGGGGTTGATACATTTCCTTACCCTAGGTTAATGGGAAGATAACCGAGACGAAGGGAAATACATACGGTAACCAAATATGTGCAATAGGATGATCAAGTCATTAATATGACTAGTTCTGAGGCAACAAAGCATTGCTAGTACTCTGTGTTGTCATTAATTGGGTTGTGGGCTTGTTGGGCTCAAGCCCATTTATGTCAGAAGCTAAGTTGGACCTAATGGGTCACACACTAACACCTTTTAGTCATGATGGACTAGCTTTAAAGGTATTGGGCCTAATAATGGTTGTTAGCCCAAGAAGCTGTTTGGAAGCCCACCTAAATAGGTGGATGGTGCATGGAGCTTAGTAATGGGCTTAGATAGTCCAAGCCATTACTAATTAATTTAATTAGTTAAATTAATAATCAAATATTTGAATTTCGAATTTTGAATTTTGAAATTTGAATTTGAAATTTGAATTTTGAAATTCGAAATTTGAATTTTGAAATTCGAATTTTGAAATTTGAATTTTGAAATTTGAATTTGGAATTTGAATTTTGAAATTCGAATTTTGAATTTGAAATTTGAAATTTTGAATTTTGAATTTTGAATTTGAACATTTGAATTCAAGTGTTTGAATTCGAATTTGAATTGGTTTTGAAAAGTTATTTCATAACAAAAGGATAAGATAAGATCTTATTGGAACAAATTTCTTGGATCAAAAAGAATCTTTGGAGCATAATCTTGGGCTTTTTTGGGCGCATATTAATGTGATAAGAACGTCATCTTATCACTTAAAACAAAGCTACAATCAGATTTCGTGGTTGAGAAAATCAGTGGGTGAGTTGGTTCAAATTTTGAATGCAACTACTCAATATATTTGGACCCCTTTTTAGGGCTGAATTATGCGCATGAAAAGTATACTATATGATAATTTATGAATTTAAGTTTAAATTGTTTTGAACTTAGTTTCATAAGGATAAGATTGGAGGTTGTTGGCAAGATTTGTTTTGCAATAACTCAACCTTATCCTCCCTTGATTCATGTGCAACTTTCAAGTTATTTGAAAGGATAGTCTTCATTTTGAATAATTATTCTCTCTTCCCTTCCAAGGTGTGCGCATAACATAGTGAGTTCCTCTCCTTAGGGTTTTGAGAAAACCTAGCCTACACTCCTTCATCTCATGCACCATTCTGTAGGGTAGCTCACTACACCTTTCCAAACAGAATACCTAGCCTCCACCTTCACCACTTGTGCGCATAGCAAGCCTCACTGCGGTGTTCATCTGGTGGCTTTCAAGAAGGAGTTCTTGCATCATTACGAACGGTGGTGTGGATCACCATTAGAGGGTTTGAACCCTTCAAGCCTGACATCTGATCTCCCTGACTGATCAGGCCAAAAACAAGGTAGCATCATGTTGTCTTAAAGCATGAAACTATGTGTGCATGTATGTTTCCGCAGTAAAATTTTTTGTTTTTACACCTTACATGCATCGGCCTTCAAAGGCCAGTTTACTTTCAAGAGCGGTTAAACCCAGAAGCCTATGAGTTTTGGGTTTATGATTTAATATAAACAAATAAATAAAGATTTGGTTTGTGAGTTAAATTAAAAATAAAAATAAAAATAAAAATTATTATTAAAAAGGAAAACAAAATAAAGATTTGATTTTTGATTTAAACTCCAAAATTAATTTGAAAATTTTGTATTAATAAAGGAAATAATTAAATAAATATTGTAAATCTCTAATGAAGACGGATTTTATTTTTGAAAAATATTCATAATCCATCATTAATAAATATAACCGCCCCAATTGAGAGGCTTGATAGTTCATTATTCCTTATTAAAAAAAAGGGTTTTTCCCCCTGAAACTCTTAGTATTTGAAAAATAAATTGAATTTCAATTATTTCGAGTTGACTCGAGTGAACTTACTCAAAGGAACAATATCCTCTTAACGTCTATTTTTTCGTTTACAAAATTCAAAATTAGGACTTCCCTTAAATATAATTATGTCCCTTATTACTCGAACTTTTTACATATTGATTTATAGAACAAACAAATAATAACATTTGTAGATAGATCCAGAAACCTTATTTTTATTTTTGGGATTTGAACATATGTGTATACCTCGACATAATACGAGGTTGTTTGAGCTTTTATGGAGTAGATATAATGATGGTAACGGCAAAATGCTCCTCCATGTGTTATGGTGATTCAGTGAAACAAGGGATTGTGCACCTACAAAACACTCAAGTTAGTGACAATCATAGGCATAATATGTAAGGTATGATTGTTACCTAATTCTTGATAAATGAGGATGAGGTCGAAGAAGCCTCTTATATATAGTGACGATCTAAAACTCCAAAAGAAATTAGGATTTTTCTCCGAATCCTAACGAGGTTGTAATCTCAAAGTCCCCTTCGTTGACGACCCAAGCAAAATAGAGCTAAGCTCAAATAGCATTTCCATAACAAGATGAATAAGCAGTAAGTTAAAATTAATAAGTTTTTTTTTTCTTTCTCAAAGTTAAGTATATAAATTTCTATACCAAAATTCTTTAAAGGGGCATTTGGTATCAGGATTTTTTATCAATTATGGGAAACATGCTAAGGAAAGCCTGAAGCCCATGTTTGGTTGCCAAAAAGTTACAAGTTTCTCGGATAATTTATGTTCCAGAATTTTGCAATTGTGTTCAGAATTGTGTACGGACACCATCTTGATAATACCATGGATTAGTTGGAATGGCTCGGGGAAGTAAAAAAAAAAAAGATGATTAGGAGGACCAAATTAACCGTGTGGTTTGTACGATTGTACGATCAGTGAAGTATTGTGTTCGTGAATTTCTGTTACCAAACTATTGCAGTTGCTCCCTCCGTCTATGTTGTCGAATTTGAGGAAGATGATGTACCTACCGTCAAAGCTTCCAGGTCAGCTTGGTTACCCGTATTCTTGCTTGTATTCGTTGTATGAGGCTTGCATATTCATTTTGTATTTTACCAACGGTGGAGCATTCTCCAGATTAACCATGTCCAATTTTTAAAAATATAAGCTTTCCATTTTCCATTCCCTTTCGGTACAGCATTTCTTTCTGTGATTTGTATATGTTGGCCTTATTGATGCGTATGGTTTCTGAGTTTTTTTTGTAATGACAGGTGATTTACGATTTCATAAACCTAGGCAAAAGCATCGTTGTATGAATCTTTTGTGGAAGATTTTTCAATTAAAAGCACATTTGATAAGTTTTACCGGACTAAGGCAGTCAAACACGTCAAAAGCAATGACGAAACCAGTCTCGTCATGTATTGTTACGGGACTGGTTGTGCAAGCAATTCTGTAAGGGGAGTTGACGGCACCCAGTCCCGTCAGAGACATTGATGACACTCCCACTCCATGTCAGCCACTCCCGTCAGACAAACTAACGTAACTAATGAAATTAAATTATTCCCGTCAAAGTATTTGACATATCAGGTCTTGAAGTTTGATAATGAATCCTATCTAATTTGTTGACCTGCACAAGTTTGATAATCAGGTATTGCTTGGGTTTTTTCTTAAACAAAAAAAAAACTAAAAACAAATTAAGTGATAATGTTTAAATAATATGGTGTTGAATTTAACTTGCTTTCTACTGTGATAGGCACATTTTATGTATCTAATTGTATTTAAACAGTTATAATTTATTCTAAATTATTTGTGACTTTAAAAAAAATATTATTTTCCTAACTCTATTTTATTTTTTTATTTCTACTTATTGGAATAAGAATGATTTAATAGAGTGAATGTGTAATACAATCAAATAAACTTATATTTTAGCTTACCAAAAAAATAAATAAACTTATATTTCATTAAATCGAAAAGTATTTAATGAATTATTTAATTTTTCTGCAAAACTTTAAACAATGATTATTTTAAAACTAAAAGAATTTGTACTTTTAAATTTTGTATTATGTACTTTTTAAATTTTGAAAAAAAACTTTATCTTATTATGTACTTTTGAATTTTGTATTTTTATTTATATAGAAATTTTGACACAACTTATGCTTATATCATCAGGACATACAAATAAAATTAAAATATATTAAATATAAATTTTATGAATTTTAATTATCATTTCATTTATGTTTTTATTTTATTTTATTTTAAAAATGAAATATTTTTAAAGTTTTTTTTAATAATTGGCATGATTAGATTTAATTTGATTTTAAATATATTAATTTAATATACTACTTTTAAATAAAATTAGAATTAATATATTATAAACATAAATGTATTTAAAATATTTTAATTTTATTTATCCTGATGATATAAGCATAAGTCGAGTAAATTATTCTAATGTAAATACATAAAATACAATTAGATACGTAAAATGTGCCTATCAATATGGAAAGCAAGTTAAAATGTGCCTATCTCTCAATTTTTATAATAAAACACGTCATTTTTTAGGGTGGGTGAAGCAAAATTATGGGGAAAATAGGCTTTAAGGAAAACGCGGAAGTTTTCTGCCATATTATCATTCTTCAATAATCAAAAGTCCCCCTTACATCCTTCTAACCAGCCTTTTAATCACGCAATACAAAAAGTAACTGACAATAAAGGACCACCAATGGTCTTAAAAACTAATACAAAACGGAAATAATCATAAAACAAACATAAATTCATTCAAACTGAAACGTCTGTAATTATTAAAATTCATAAAAGGCCTTAAAACTAAAACATTAATTGAGATTAGGCATACAGAGATATGTTCGTACGATGATCAAGTGATTTGTAGTCATATTTAGAATAAGTTTCAACCCAAACTTTATTGAAATCTGAACGACACGGACTCCACTCCTCCTGTTTCTGCTTCAGTCGAGTCCAGGAAGGCACTTCAAGAAGTTTTAGAATAATTTTCACAACGCTCCATGAAATCATTCAATTCCTCCATAAGATCAGGATGCTTTCCAAGTAAATCGGTTAGAAAATTTTGCAAATCATTCCTTTTTATTGTTACACTATTGAAAATATGAAGGAACCTCAAGAAAACTTGGTAGTCATCAGTGTTCAACTTCTCCTTGACTTTCTCACAGAAACTGAATGCTTGACTATACATGTTCTTTAAGGTATCCTTGTCTTCATTCGAAGAAAAGTCTGAAGCCAACCCAAAACCTTGAGCCTTCTTGACAGATTTCTTTGGAGGAGCCTCATCCTCGTCAAGGGTTATCTCATATCCCTTTGGCAGGAAAGTTTTAAATCCAAAAATCAAATTATTGTGCCCTTTGAATAGCTCCTTCACCCTTGCTATGACACCATCCATGTCAGTCCTTTGAGTGCTGAAATCTTTCATGAGCTTAAGGAACATGTCGTATTTTTCTCTTTTATCCTGGAACATGTCTTTCACTTCCTTCAAATAGGAAAAGGCATCATTGGTAGTCAGTTTCTGGGAAGTAGTTGCTCCTCCACCAACACTGCCACGTGAGGAACTACAGGGGCGTTTGAATTGAGAGCCAGAACTAGCATGAATGCCATTATCCCTTACTCTCTTCATCTTTTTTTTTGGTGAAAACTCTCTTCCTCTTTTATCAGTTCTCTGAGGGACAAGAGAAAAAAAAAGAAAGAAAAAAAAAGAGTGAAGGGTTTGATCAGACAGAACAACACGTAAGGTAAACAAGAAAAACAAAAAATAGGTTTCTTCTTTCTCAAAGACCAATTCAACCAATTCAAAAACAAGAAAAATTAAGGGTTTGATCACTTACGTTGTTACGTTAGAACGAGGAATTGAATTGAGACAGAAAGAGTATGAAAAGCGGAGGCGGTGGGAACCAATCACAAAAAATAGGTTTCTTCTTTCTCTGTCTCTCTCTTGCGTTGTTACGTTAGAAAGAGGATACTTATAATTTTTTTTATAACCTCTTATAATTATATCTTAATACCGTTGATTTCCGCAAATCAACGGTTATGATTTTTGTAAATTAAACTCGTTAATTAATTATTAATTGACAATAAATGATAACCGTTGATTGACGGAAATCAACGATATCAAGTTATGGTTGTAAGAGGTAGTAAAAAAAATTGTAAGTATAACTTCCTCTTTTTATATGTCAAAGATGAGGAAGGTTATACTTACAACTTTTTTTTTACAACCTCTTACAATCATATCTTAACACCGTTGATTTCCGCCAATCAACGGTTATGATTTTTGCAAATTAAATTCATTAATTAATTATTAATTCAGAATAAATGATAATCGTTGATTGACGGAAATCAACGGTATTAAGATATGATTGTAAGAGGTAGTAAAAAAAAGATTGTAAGTATAATCTTCCTCGTTAAAGATAAGGATTAGTATTATTATATATCCATGGAGTGATGGATCAATCAATAAATTAATGACTCTACTAATTTTTCTAAAATATTATATAATACAAATTAACAGAAGATGTATCCACCCTAAAAAAATGACGCGTTTTATTATAAAAATTGAGAGATAGACACATTTTATGTATCTAATTGTATTTTATGTATTTACATAGGAGTAATTTACCTAACTTATGCTTATATCATCGGCATAAATAAAATCATAATATTTTAAATACATTTATGTTTATAATATATTAATTTAATATATTAATTCTAATTTTATTTAAAATTAATATATTAAATTAATATATTTAAAATTAAATTAAATCTAATCATGCCAATTATTAAAAAAAACTTTTAAATATATTTTGTTTTTAAAATAAAATAAAATAAAAACATAAATGAAATGATAATTAAAATTTATAAAATTTATATTTAATATATTTTAATTTTATTTGTCCCGATGATATAAGCATAATTTGTGTCTAAATTTCTATATAAATACATAAAATACAAAATTTAAAAGTACATAATACGATAAAGTTTTGTTTCAAAATTTAAAAGTACATAATACAAAATTTAAAAGTACAAATTCTTTTAGTTTTAAAATAATCAATGTTTAAAGTTTTGAACAAAAATTAAATAATTCATTAAATAATTTTCGATTTAATGAAAATATAAGTTTATTTGATTATATTACACCTTCACTCTATTAAATCATTCTTATTCCTATCACTAAATTTGTTTTTAGTTTTTCTTTTAAGAAAAAACCCAAGCAAGACCTGATTATCAATCTTGTGCATGTCAACAAATTAGACATGATTTATTATCAAACTTCAAGACCTGATACGTCAAATACTTTGACGGGATTAATTTAAATTCATTAGTTGTGTTAGTTTGTCTGACGGGAGTGGCTGACATGGAGTGGGAGTGTGTCTCTGACGGGACTAGGTGCCGTCAACTCCTCTTACGGAACTGCTTGCACAATTCGGCAGTAGTCCCGTAATAATACATGACGAGACTGGTTTCGTCATTCCTTTTGACGTGTTTGACTGCCTTAGTCCAGTAAAACCTATCAAATGTGCTTTTATTTGAAAAGTCTTCCACAAAAAATTCATACAACGGTGCTTTTGCATGGCTTATAATCCCACATATTTTGTTTTGACTTGTTTTAGCCGCAACAATTCAGTGATTCAAAATTCATTTAAGTTCAGTGTAAAATTTATAAAAAAAAATAATAATATGAAATTTATTTTTAAAGGGATAACTTAGCTGTGATGGCTTGTTAACCCCATACATTTGGTTCAAGTTCATTTTTTTGTGATCAAAACTCATTAAAAATTTATCATAAACTTTATTACACAACAAAAAAATAATAAAAAGTTACAACAAGTTTATGATAAATTTTTTTTTTTTTTTTTTTTTTTTTACAAAAGTTACACCTTTTGGATAATAACAAGTTGATGACTCAGTACCCCTTTTGATAAGGGACTCGATTATATTTAAGTGAAGTCCTAATTTTGAATTTTGTAAACAAAAAAATAGACGTTAAGAGAATTTGTTCCTAAGTTCACTCAAGTCAACTCGAAATAAATGAAATTCAATGTATTTTTCAAATACAAAGAGTTTCAGGAAGAAAAAAAACCTTTGTTTTATAAGGAATAATGGACTATCAAGCCTGTCAATTGGGGAGGTTATGTTTATTATATATATATTTTTTTTGGTAAATACATAGGGCATTGCCCCACGAAACAGACAAAACGAAACAAAAGAAAAACAAACAATAACAGGAAAAAGCAAGACAGAAAGAAAACTAAAAACCATCGACTCAGAAGAAACAAACTCAGCATCTTGCAGTTGGAGTGATGACTCCCGGATCCAGCATATCAGCAGTAAGAAGATTAAGTAGCTCACTGTGAGGGGATGTAATAGTGGATAAACCAAAAGGATCATCCATTGCTTTCTTCGCTAGCCAGTCCGCACAATGATTACAGGTCCTAGAAATATGCTTCAACAAGACAGACCAATCCTTATTGAGAGCAGCTCGAATCTTAGTTACCAGAGGTAGCTTTCGAGTGTCATTACCAGTCATGGTAAGAAGGCCAATGGCTTGAGCAGAATCTGATTCAAGAATAATTTTCTTCCAACCAGATTTCCAAGCAAACTCCAACCCATGTAAAATAGCCCAGAGTTCAGCTTGCAAAGGGGAGCAGGAACCAATAAAGACAGAGAAACCAGAAACCCAATTCCCCTCCCAGTCTCTCAATAATCCCCCACATGCAGCTCTCTCATTAGAAACTGCACCATCAACATTTAATTTTAAATAACCTTAAGTTGGAGCAATCCAGGCAGGGGAGGATCTGATGGGGGGGTATATAGGATCAACTTTTGTTAACCATTTTCTGTTACAGCACCTTAACTCTCTAATTGATTCAGCAATACAAGGAGAAGGGTCTTCAGGTCTCTTTACAAAGCCTTCATGAAGCTCTTTATTTCTCCAATACCATAAGAAATTACAAACGGTAAAGAAAAAGTCCCTCCAGTCCTTGGCATGGGTATTCTTTATATTCAAATTGAGGATAATCCACTCTTTGGAACAGCTTGAGGTGAAAAAACCAGGAGGAAGAGGATGCAACAAAGGTATTAGCCAGACCTTTTTAGCTTTATTACAGTCTCTAAAAGCATGGAGCAGGGTCTCCGCTAGATCAGGACAAGAGGGGCAGCTATTAGAGGAATCACTCCATTTGCTGATATAGTCTTTAGTTAGCATCCTACCATGGAGCATTTTCCACAAAAGAAGCTTAACTCTCTCTTTCCCTTTCCAACTCCATATCCGGTCCCAGCAGCTATCACTAGAGAGGGAGTTAGGACAGGTCAGATTTCTATAAGCCGATTTAACTATAGACTGACCTGGAAGCAAATTTCTCCAGCTAACACAATCCTCTACTGCTTCCCCATCAGGATGAGGAATAGCCATAATCTGGTTTACTACACTTTTATTAAAATGGTTAAAGAGAAAGTGCGTATTCCATCCCTCTCCTGAAGAGAAAGAATTATGGTTTATTTTGAGATCAACAGTCTCAGCTGAAAGAGGAACAATTGCTAACGAAATTAAGCTAGTGTTGAGACCAGCCCAATCATCCTTCCAGAAATCAATCTTCTTCCCATTACCAATCTGCCAAGAGATGTTACTTAACATATCTGGCCAGACTTTGCATAAACTTTTCCATAAATGAGAATCATACGGTTTAGAAGATACCTCCTTTAACAACTCTTTATTTCTGCCATATTTAGCCACTAGCACTTGAGCCCACAGGTGGTCAGGGGATTGAATTAACTTCCAGGCACATTTTTGCAGGAAAGCTTCATTTTGCTTTCTAAGATTGATGATCCCCAAACCACCTTGCTTTTTGTCCATCTGGAGCTGCTCCCACCTTACCGCATGGTGATTCCTATGATTATCAGTGTCTCCCCAAATAAAGCTCCTTTGAATTCTTTCTATCTCATCACAGATGCCCTTTGGGAGAAGGCTATTCTGCATATGAAACATAGGAATAGCTGAAATGACTGATTTAGCTAATGTCATTCTCCCTGCCATAGACAAGCAGCTCTTTTTCCAGCCCTGGAGTCTCCCATTTACTCTGTCCATGATCTCTCCATAATGTAGTTTATTTATTCTTCCATGCTTCATTCTATAGCCCAGGTATCTGCCAATATTCCTAGTATGAGCAAAGCCACTTATCTCCATAATAGAATTAGCCAGCTCAGAAGAAACATTCTTAGAGAAGAAAATGTTTGATTTGGGGTAACTAACCTTTTGCCCCGACATGTCACCGAAGATTGCAAGACAGTTCAGAATAGTCTTGATCTGATTAATGCTAGCTTCACCGAAAAGAAGCAAATCATCTACAAAAAGCAGGTGAGATATAATTGGACCACCTTTTCCAGCTTTCATGGGCTTCCACTCCTCTCTATTAATGCAGTCAGCAATTAAATGAGACAGCTTCTCCATACACAGAACAAATATATAGGGAGATATGGGGTCCCCTTGTCTAAGGCCTCTGCTAGGAGAAATTCTGCCTGACTTAGCACCATTCCAAAGGATTTCCAGCTCAGAAGTAGAGATGCAATGCATGATGAGATTCACAAATTGATCAGGAAGACTAATCTCCTTAAGCACTTTATGGATGAAACTCCAGGACATGCGATCATAGGCTTTTTCGAGATCAATCTTTATAGTAAAAAAGCCCCGCTTACCTTTCATTCTATTCATATAATGAACCATCTCCTGAGCAATAACAATATTGTCTTGAATTTGCCTATTGGGAACGAAGCTGACTTGGTGAGGGGAGATTAGCTTGTTTAGAAAGGGTTTCAGCTTCCCAACAATAATTTTACTGATACCTTTATATAACACTGAGCAAAGAGCTATAGGCCGAAATTGAGAAATTCTTTCAGGTTTAACAAGTTTTGGAATTAAGACAAGTAAGGTTTTATTGAGATCCCTAACATCACCTGGATTCTTCCAGATATGAGAGGCACACTCTACCACTTGCTTCTTCAGGAGATCCCAATTTTTTTGGAAGAAAAGAGCTGGGAATCCATCAGGGCCAGGAGCTTTGAGACCACCCATGGAAAAAAAAGCCTCCTTAATCATAAGATTAGTTATGGGCTCATTAATCAACTTCAGATCAGATTCAACAAGGCCAGGCCAGTTAACACTAGTGACAGCCCAAGGTCTATTACAGTTTTCTTCTGCGAACAGGTTATTGAAAAACCCTAAAATAAGCTTCTTCAGATTTCCTTCTTCTCTAACAGGATGACCTTCATCATTTTTTAATTCTAGGATCTTATTCCTAGCCCTCCTGATGATAGTAGTCGTATGATAAAATCTAGTGTTCCGATCTCCATCTTTTATCCAATTGCATCTAGCTTTTTGAAACCAAAGAGCTTCTTTTATCCAACACTTGGTTCAGTTCTTCCTGGAGGGCCTTGTCTAGGTCTGAGTTAAACTGATCCAGGTGGTTATTGGTATTTAGTTGAATTTCATGCAACTTATTAAGTAGGAACTCCTTTCTAATCTGAATACACCCAAACACCCTTTTATTCCAAGACTTTAAAGGGTTAACCAGTTTATACAAGCTCTGGTTAATTTTAAGATGAGGTTTCCAAACAAATTTGAGAAAGTGGGAAAAGGAAGAATGCTCAAGCCAAGCCACCAGAAATCTGAAAGGCCTATCCTTCTTACCATTTTCTTTTGTAGACAAGGTTAGGAGCAAAGGATTATGATCAGAATTAAGCCTGGGCAAGGATCTCACATAAGCATCATCAAAAGCAACTCTCCAATCTGCATTTACACAAACTCTGTCTAATCTTTTGAAAACCCTGTCAAGATGAAGCCATTTAGGTCCCTTCCAGGTAAACTTAGAACCTTTACAGCCGAGATCCAAAAGATTACAATCATTAAGGAAAGAGGAGAATTTCTGGCATCTAGCAGTATTGACAGGGGCTCCACCTTTTTTTTCATTAACTGAAGCAATTTCATTGAAGTCTCCCATTATGACCCAAGGACCACCCACAATGTTTCTAATCCTCTTAATATTTGGCCATAGCTCCTCACGAATATCCTCCCTAGGATTGGCATAGACCACAGTTAAGAAAAAAGAATTCCCTGAACTAATCGAGCAATACATGTGAATGAACTGACTATTTTTTTCTATTATCTCTATATTGAAAGCATCTTCCTTCCACAGGATCCAGATACCACCTGAGAAACCCACAGCTTCCTCTAATTCAAAATTATTGAAACCCAGCTGTTTAATCTTTTTCTGAGCAATAGCCCCACTAATTCTCGGTTCTAAAATAGCAACCAAGCCAACCTTATATTTCCTTACGAAATTACTTAGGGATATCTTGAAAGATTTCTTTGCAGCACCCCTATAATTCCAAACTAGGCAATTCATTGGATAACTAGATCATGGTCAGGGTTACTGAGCCCCTGAACACTCTCTATCATATGAGCAGCTTCATTCATGGTTGAATTCTTTTCCATCTCCATTCCATCCTTCCCTTCTTTATCAGGAGGTTCCCCTTTTTTCAATTGAACATCACTACTAGATTGAGTAGTATCCATATCCGAAGGCTTGTTATCCTCCATACATAGATCACTGCTAGTAGTTTGACCAGGCATATCACTAAGATTAGAAGCAGCAATCTTATCACACAGATCCTTCTCTACCTCAATCAGAATAGGCTCTTTTCCAAGACGGCAAACCGGAATCGTGTTGACATGATTCTGAGGACGCAGTTTAGTGGGATTACTGGATGAAGGGAGCTCTACAGAGTTAGAGCTTTTCCCTACTGACTTAGAAGCAGTAGTGAAAATAAAGAATTATGTCTTCTCATAAGATTTAGGCTTATAGATTGACTTCCCAGCAGTCCTTTTCTGAGCTGATGAAGATTTCCTGATTGGAACCTGAGGCTTAGTCTTGAGAGGAGTAGCCCCTTCATTCTCCTTGTTCACATTCACTCTAGCTCCCACAGCTGAATTGCTATTGGTATTTTTCGGAACAGCTGGACCAGGATTGATCATAGGCTCTTGATTAGCCTGGCTAGAGCCTCTTTTATTGGAGATATCATCTCCAAAAGCTCTATCCGCCTTTCCTTCAGATTTCTTTGGATGTTGGTTCTTTGGGAATTTTTTCTTTTGCACTACCATCCAAGGTCCCACACCATGGTTGGCAATAGGTGGCACTTTTTCAACAACTGGTTCCTGTGTGTTACTGCTCTCAGCAGGTTTAGTAAAATCCGGACATTTTTCAGAATTATGTCCATATTTTCCACAGTGAAGACAAATCAGGTACAATCCTTCATATTCCACCTTAAATACTTCCTCTTCCAATATGAATTCCCCTCTCAAAGGTTTAGAAAGGTCCAATTCAACACAAACCCTCGCAAACTTCCCTCTATCACCCAG
This sequence comes from Gastrolobium villosum, assembly GCA_032173675.1. Lineage (NCBI taxonomy): Eukaryota > Viridiplantae > Streptophyta > Magnoliopsida > Fabales > Fabaceae > Gastrolobium > Gastrolobium villosum. The sequence continues at coordinate 54,511 of JAVKPL010012733.1, forward strand.
TGAAGTGGTTTTATCAATCTTAAGAACTTTACCAACAGAGTTTGCAATCATCTTTAAAACAGGGATAACACAAAACTCAAGAGGTATACCTGGAAGACGAATCCACGCAGCCACACGATGGATATTTGCTTTATGGGGGTTGAAGAAGGGCTCCCATCTTCTTATTGCCAGATAATGACCCATCAGCACCCAGGGACCTCCATTTAAGGCCAGATTAAGATCCTCCAGGCTCGAGAATTTCACAGAGAAGAAGTCATTCCCCAGATCAGCTACTATGATGGAACCTGATTTTGCCCATAAGCTGACCAGCTTATTTTTCATATACATGACCCCAACCTTTTTCCCCAGCAACTTTACAATAATTGCATTTTTCCAGGGGCTTCTAAGCCTCTGTTTTGCTTCTTTTGTGCAGCGAAACCTGACTGAGCCGTCTTCCCCATATATTGTTTGAAAACCCAGCTCGTTTATGACACCTAATTTAGGGTCCAGGGGTTCGCTATTATCATCATCTAGCTCTTCATGCCAAGAATCGTCCTCCCCCAACAAGCCACCTTCCGATCGAAGAGCCTCCGCGAACGACTTGGGTTTGCCTGATGGAACCCGGTCCATCAGATTTCCCAAACTTGCTCCTCGATTGGATGAATCAGGGGAAAATTCCTCCCCATTCTTGGATCTCTTGATACTCTTTCGCATGCCATCTCGAGAATCAGATTCAGAAAACTGAGATCCACCTTGTTTTACATTCAGAACGCTCATATTTGCCCTAACAGAGAAGAAGAAAAACGCACGTGAAGTGCACGCTCACCTAACCCATTATTTGCCCTAACAGAGAAGAAGAAATGAATATGTTTCCCATAGGTTTCTTTTTTCTCTGTCTCTCTCTTGTGTTGTTACGTTAGAAGGAGGATACTTATAGTCTTTTTATAACCACAATTCCGCAAATCAACGGTTATGATTTTTGTAAATTAAACTCATTAATTAATTATTAATTCACAATAAATGATAATTGTTAATTGACGGAAATTAACAATATAAAGTTATGGTTGTAAGAGGTTGTAAAAAAAATTTTAAGTATAACTTCCTCTTTTTTATATATCAAAGATGAAGAAGGTTATACTTACAACGTTTTTTTTTACAACCTCTTACAATCATATCTTAAAATCGTTGATTTCCGCCAATCAACGGTTATGATTTTTGCAAATTAAACTCATTAATTAATTATTAATTCAGAAATGATAACCATTGATTGACGGAAATCAACGGTATTAAGATATGGTTGTAAGAGGTTGTAAAAAAAAAGTTGTAAGTATAACCTTCCTCGTTAAAGATATGGATTAGTATTATTATATATCCATGGAGTGATGGATCAATCAACACTACAAGAAACTTGCTATATTGAGGCGGTTTTCATGGTATTCTGAGGTGGTTATAACCGCCTTTGATTGATACGACAGGCGGTTCCATAACTGCCTCAATTACTACTGTCGAAAGGCTATTTAGGGCGGTTAAAATAAAGCGCTGGTAGAACCGCTTAAAATAAATAGAGGCGTTTCATCTGGCGGCTATTACCGCCTTAATTAGCAGAACAAGAATTTGATGTGCAATCAAGGGCGGTTTATTTAACCGCCTGTGTATGACATATGGAGGCCTTTATGGGAACCGCCTCATTTAAATTTTTTTTTGGCGGTTTATGAAACCGCCTCTGTATAAGATATGGAGGCTATTTTTGTAAGATTTAGGCGGTTTGTTAAACCGCGTGCATATAAATTCTGGGCTGTTACCTGTGTTCCTATTTTTCTAAGGCAGTTTTCGAACCGCCTGCGTTCAATGGCTGGATTAATAATATTTAAAGCATTTGGCATATATAGGCAGTTGATGAACCGCCTGTGAATTTATATAAATTTTTTTATATAATTATCTAATTTTGTTTATGAACGTTTACTTAAAACCCTCCAAGTGCATTTAATCTGTTTGTTTTTAATTGTTGCATTTGAACATGCAATTTTAACATCCTTGAATTAAAAGCATTATATATATCAATTCATCACAAGATTAAAAGCCCATAATTGCATACATTAACCAAAATCATACAACAAAATGTTTAACAACCATAAAAAGTCTCAACTGTTATGGAAAAGTCTTCAACAAATCCAACATGATAATGACAAAAAAGCAAGAACATTATCGATCCAACATCAATGACTACATCAACTATTCAACTTTGTGGTGGTGGTGGTCGAGGTGGAATTTGATGGGATGAATACGGTCCTTCACAATTTGGGTCATAACTTGCATGAGAAGATCTTCTAACCCCGGGAGAACCCAAATCTGCTACCTGATACATTGGGGGAAAAAATCACTATATAACTATCCATGATAAACCTGATATCTATCAAATTTTTCTGGCCAACTACTTACATACACTATCCCACAATATTCCACAAGCACAAAAGATTTACAATTCATACTACTCTAATTACACTTCCAAAAGACTAGCTTATATATAAGAAAAAAAAAGGCATCATCCATGATAAGTATTCTTAAAAGTCAAATTGTAGTTCAAAAATATATTCTGATTGGCATTTTATTCCAGCTTATAGTCCTGCAATCGAAATCATCATACTATAGGATTCTTAAAGAAAGGAACCAGAGTTTCACAAGGAAATGTGCACATTCATCATGACATCAAGCAAGTTAACCATAGAACAGACATGATTTGTTAACTACACAATAAAAGCACCCACGACTAGAGTTACAAACTACAAAGGTAAATTCCAAACAAAAAGGCACAATTTAAACAATAGCATTTTATACTACTATATCATCAACAATACCAATCAGCACTGCAGAACATAAATATGAAACAAATATATATGCAAAAAATCTAGTCTTGAAAAAAATTAATGATGTCCATGCATAGCCAACACAAATTGAACCAACTCTAATTCCAAAGTATGTATTAAATTATGACCCAGGTTTTACCTCATTTAAGGAAATATGAGAAGCCTGTTGAGCATTGAAATGTTGTATAATAGAAGCCATTTGAGCTTTCATGGAGTCAAATTCTCCCATTTTTCCTTTTAAACAGTCAAGTTCCTGTTTGAGGGCATCATACTCTGCTTGCGAAGGACCAGCAGAAGAAGATGATCCAGAAGTGCAACGGCGCTTACGCATTTGAGTTATAACCACCCCATACCCCATTCCTGTAACTCGCCCCGGGTGCTCCTTCCCAAACACTGTCTCAAATGCCTCATCTTCAGAACTTATCTCCTCTATCTCTGCTTGTAGATCGTCCTACAACAAAATGTCAAACATTTAATTTAATAACTCTACTATAGCTTCCTAATTCACCAACAAAATACATACATTCTTTTCTTTAGCTTCTTCACACAAAAAATTGCCATCCTTTCTCGTATGTGAAATGGTCCACATTTCCCCCCTACCAAATTTGCGTCCATGTTTTTGTTCCTAAAGCAATGTCAATATAGTAAATGTTAGTTAAATTCACAAATCAGAAATAGATTACAAGATTTGAAATTCACATAAATACCAGGTCGTATTTTGTCCTTGCAATGCTTTTTGATCCAAGTGTATGCATAATGGTCTGCTTTGCTCTATTTCTAGTATTTATCTCACTGTATTTCTGCATTGTCCAGCAAAGCTTATTTAAAATGAGGTCAAGTTAACCAAATTAAGCAAATATATACATGCTTATGTCATTACCTTGGCTTTATCACTTAACTTATATTACAAAAAGCCAGCCCATTGTTCTCTAGTCAGACCATCAGGATAATTCTCAAGGTTTTGCTCATAACTTTGATCTTTATGATAATAATAATTGCATAGCCTCCATCTGTTATCCTTCCATTTCTTTCCCATACTTCCCATACAATAATCGTGGTGGTAATCCAGGAAAACATTAAACTTTTTCTGCAATATGGATAATATAAAACAAAATCAATGGGTTGTAATTTCAGCTTAGTAAATGAAATTGAAAGAACATTTATACCGTTATGTTCTTCTCCCAAGCATTCTTCTTATAGTTTGGAGGTACATGAGGCCACCTATCGAAACATATTGGGAACATATTAGTGTTACATGCAAACTCTCTATGAACCAATCAACAAACTCTCCCTGAACACGTTTATCTATCTCCGCTTGACTTCGATTAGTCCTTCTTAGTTTCCTCTTCACGTCTCTCCGAAACTCCCTAAATAAATAATTGAAATTATAACATGAATAACAATAGCATGCTTAAAAAAATCATTGAGGTTCACTTACTGGACGTATGGTTCAACAAGTGGACAATTCATCAACACATGTCTATGAGCCTGCAACCTCTGCATTGACGTAAGATCGAAATATGATGATGCACCGATTGGCTTTCCTACTCGGGGAAAGATTTCATCCATGCGTGATTTATCTTGCGCATCATTAGGTACATCATCGACCCGCCCAGGTCGATTCCATCGAGTCTCAATATTATCTATGTACCTTGAACAAAATGTTAGAATTTCTTGCATTAGGTAACCTTGTGCTATAGACCCTTCTGGTCGAGCTCTGTTGCGCACATATGATTTCAATTGTCCTAAGTATCTCTCAATAGGATACATCCATCGATAGTGCACAGGACCTCCAAGCTTAGCTTCCTCAACAAGATGAACAATCAAATGAACCATGACTGTGAAGAACGAAGGAGGAAATAACATTTCCATATGGCATAGGGTGACCACCACTTGACGTTGCAATATATCCAATTTTTCAACATTCAAAACATTGTCACACATTTGTTTGAAGAATGAACACAATTCAATTAAAATGCTTGAAACATTATCAGGCAATGCTATTCGTGTGGCCAATGGCAGTAATTGCTCAATCAATATATGACAATCATGACTTTTCATCATTCCATTCAACCGCATAGAATCGACATCAATGCACCTAGAAATGTTGCTTGCATAACCATCTGGTACACTGATATTCCTCAATGTTGTTAGGAACATCTGGTACATTATCCGCATCTTCTTGCATAACCATCTTCTTGCATAACCATCTTCTTGCATAACCATCGTTCACCTTCTTTAACAGGTGGTTTCCATCTAGATGTTTTACAAACCTTGCAAATTTGTCTATCTTCATCTTCTGCTCCCCAAAACAACATACAATTTTTTGGACAAGCATCTATCTTCTGGTAGTTCAGTCCTAACTTGGTGATAGTCTTCTTTGCCTCATAGAATGAAGATGGAATCTTGGCATGTTCAAATGCATCATGCAAAAGCTCTAATATCATAGACATGGACTTGTCAGTCATCTTACATAAGCACTTAATATGATACAACTTCACAATAAAGGAAAGCTTTGAATATTTATGACACCCTTCATATAATGGTTGTTCCCCTTCTCTTGCTAATTCAAAAAATTCCTTGTCTCGATTTACTTCTTCATAATTTGTTCCCCCCCCTTGGGCAATGTTTTCATCCGACCCAAATAGTATGTCACTGTCATGTTGCCTATTTATGCCAAATGCATCATTGATCATGTCCAACATTGGATCTACATCAACATTCTGGTCTTTTGCACCCTGTGACTCAGCTCGGCCAGCAACATTACTAGTTGAACCCTCATTTGACTCTCCATGGTAGAACCAAAATGTGTAGCCTTCAGGAAATTTCTTGCACAACAAATGATCATACACTGTTTCTTTTGACAACCACTTTATAAAACCACAAGGCGAGCAAGGGCATAAGATTTTGCCTTCGATTGCACTATGTTGAAAAGCAAAATCAATAAATCTCCTAACTCCTTCACCATACTCAATTGAATTTCGCGGTTTTGTAATCCAAGACTTATCCATTCACTCTGAAAATAAGGCAAGTATTTTTCTCAAATTCGCAGTTTATTATGTTGTGTTTTATGAACCAATTTTACAGCAGATGACAGTAATGCAATATAACAAATGTAATACAGAGGTGCTGCCTCTATTCATAGAACCCAAGAGTTGTATACAAAAATGTTAATTGTTACAAAGATATAATCTGGACATTCAGCATAATATATGCATGACTTTTTCGTTGATGGAATATGCATTTTGGTTTTGGTTGTAAGTTTCTTGTGTCCATCTTTAATTTTTTTAGGTAGCTATAGCTTAGGTGTTTGTCAATCTTTTTCATTTAATCCTTTAAATATTCTATGCAGTTTTTTTTCTGTCATATCATGTTCTTCTATCCTTTTCTACATGCTAGGATATATTGGCACGTCCATTAATGATGGGCCTAGATAAGTCAATTTTGTATCCAATTAACTTATCTCCAAATACAAGCTCTTATGAGTTTAAAATTAATAATAACTTGCTTATTCTTTTTTAATTTTTTAATTTTTGTCTTATTGTTAAAATATGGAATTGAATCTTCTCATATGTAATTTTATATATAAAAGGATCCATTTCCATAAAATATATAATCCAAAACAAATAAGAAAAGAAACAAGTTGTCACACTGTCATGGCATGATTACCCAATAGACAAAACATATATATATATATACACACATAACGGTTTAAAAGGCAAACCTCAATTAAAAGAAGTTCAGACAACCTTGGCACAAGTGGCTTCTTTTTTTTTTTTGGTAAGCTCACAAGTGGCTTCAAACTGCCACACTCTTTGCACGTACCTGAAAACAACATATTCAAGAAAGAAAATATTATTTCTCAAGTTACTAATATGGCAGGGTGTTTATTTATAAAAAAGAAATATATAAATTAATCATAAAAGAAATTAACCAAAATCTCAATCTCCCCCGAACTATGGCAGGGTGTTTACTACTATGGCAGGGTGTTTACTACATGCAGCCTTTCTTCATGCTCCTACCAAACTCATTTGCGATGCCTTTGGAAAATGCAAGCATAAAATTGCCACTGCTATGGGCAAGGCCAAGGATAAGTCTCAAGAGATTCAATAACCACTAGTTATTGAATCCTATTGATAATGTAGAAATTCCTGATTGCAACTTGGATTTATTGTGATCCTTGTAAGGTGCAGTCCACAAATGGAGTCTAAACCTTATGATCATTGGCAATTGAACTACAGAAGGATTTGCTAGTTGCTAAATAGTAGGATTCTCTGAGTTTCTACTTTATCTAACAATTGAACTAAAAAAGCAAAATTGCTAGAGAGTATTGTGGGCTTGTTGCACATATCTGCAGGTGAAATAAGCATCTGTTTTTGGCCAACAGAATTGGATATAAATTAGACGAATAACTATTTGATAATAGTATTGTCAAGGATGGATAAGCTTGAGTTTTAATGTTCATGGGGCTACAAGGAGAATTGGAATATTATAGTGGACTATTGCTTGTCATTACAAGAATGAAATTTGACTGCTTTCTGCAAGAGCACTTGCTGGCAGTGAACAATCATAAGTCTCAAGAGAGGCCAGTGTAGGAATACAACCCAAATGCAAAAACTTATAGAAGACAATCTACATTTGTATCAGCTCATGGACACATAGAAAAATAATCACTGTGCTTACAAAAAAATCATCCTAAGAATTTCATTCATTAAAATGTCACCATTGCACTTTTGTTTTGGTTTTCAGAGATACATGAATGCACCTGCTTAAAGATGATATAAGGTGAGTTTTCTATATGATTGTTTCTGGATTGGGTTGTATGTTATCGTTGGTAGTGCTAGTTAGTGTAGATTGTGTTATCATTTGTTCTAGATAGAATTATTTTGGCATTCTACAACATTTTCTGGCTACAGTTATCAGCCCGAGACTATGTGAGGTAGCACTTCAACAACGGGATGCTGGTTTTTGCAGTGAAAACATTATGTGGCAGACAAATTGGGTTATGAGATATCAGGTTGAATATTTTTGGTTTCATCGTGGAGGTTGAGATGACTTGCACAATAAGACAAAAATTAAGGCCCCACAAAATATGATTAACTCCAGCTTCTCGGTGATAAGCTATTGGCCCATTTACTTATGAAGCTTGCATCTAAAGTACTGTTTTGATAGGCTCATCTGTATTAACATTGTAGGTGGGGAATGGGGATTATATTTTTGCTATTGCCTTGCGGCTAAGTTGTTGGGAGTCTTTTAAAGCACAAGTTTTGGATCATTAGTACTATGAAATGGAGGGCACAATCTACACGATTGACACAATCTACACGATTTTCTGCAAGAGCACTTGCTACATGTGCCACACCATCAAAACTGTAGGAATACAACCCAAATGCATTTCCCCAGTTCTACCCACCCAAAAAACTGTAGGAATTGACAGAAAAATGTTGAGAACTCAAATAAAACCATGGCTCCAACCTCAAACCCGAAAACAAATAAGAAAAAAAGGGCTTGTATGAAATAGCAACCCGAAAACAAAACAACACAGGGAAATAGCAATATGAAAACAAAACAACACAGGGAAAAAAAAAATTTCTGTTGTTTCCCCAAAATGTGAAGACAAAAGTGCTTGTAGAGTCGACGAGAAAAAGGAAAAAAAGAAGAAGAAAGAAAATGTAAAAGGGCACCTGAGTAGTTCCGATTACTGTCCACAGCCGAGCAACTCTTCGAGCAATCTGAACATGTAAAAAGAATTTTAAATGAATTATGATGGTACACTCAAAGATTAAAAAAACAATTAAATGAAAACGAAGCCCTTCACCACCGGTGACCTTTGAGAGCTACCGTGGGAACACCACCAGTGTGACCTTCACGTCCTTCACCACCGGTGACCACAAAGAGAAATTTACAAACGGTAAGAATGGAGCTCTCGATTGCAAGTGAAAGTTAGACAAAAGGTAAAAAAAAGTACCTAAACCCTAATGAAACTAAAAGGAAAGATAGAAAAAGTTACTCTCATTTTTCACAAGGAGGGAATCGTGCCCGCCTAATGAAAATGAAAGAAAAACTTTTTAAATAACATGTAAATTTTTCATTACTTGCTTAGGATTTCAGGTTGGATCAGTGGTTTCATTAAGTCTCTCAACGAGGATGGTGCAGGTTCGATTCCTCTTTCACAAATTTTTTCGATTCTTCATATATGTAGGCGGTTTGAATAACAGCCTGTGGATAAAGGGACTGCAAACGAAAATAAACGCCTGCCAAACCGCCTAAAATAAACTAATTTATAGGCGGTTGTTTTAACCGCCTGTGTATTAAATAATTTTCAGGCTAATTTTATAAACGCCTATAAAACCGCCTGTGTATTCAACTAATGCAGGCGGTTACTAGGAAACCGCCTCAGTAAAAACCTGATTTTCAGTCGGTTTACTTAAACGCCTGCAAGACCGCCTCTGAAAATAATTTGGAGGCAGTTCTCTCAAGACCGCCTCAGATATTCCGTCGCAGTATACATTTTTTCTTGTAGTGCAATAAATTAATGACTCTACTAATTTTTCTAAAATATTATATAATACAAATTAACAGAAGATGTACCCACCCTAAAATAATGATACGTTTTATTATAAAAATTGAGAGATAGGCTCATTTTATGTATCTAATTTTATTTTATGTATTTACATAGGAGTAATTTACCCAACTTATGCTTATATCATCAACATAAATAAAATTATAATATTTTAAATACATTTATGTTTATAATATATTAATTTAATATATTAATTTTAATTTTATTTAAAATTAATATATTAAATTAACATATTTAAAATTAATTAAATCTAATCATGCCAATTATTAAAAAAAACTTTTAAATATATTTTGTTTTTAAAATGAAATAAAATAAAAACATAAATGAAATGATAATTAAAATTTATAAAATTTATATTTAATATATTTTAATTTTATTTGTCCTGATCATATAAGCATAATTTGTGTCTAAATTTCTATATAAATACATAAAATACAAAATTTAAAAGTACATAATACGATAAAGTTTTGTTTCAAAATTTAAAAGTACATAATACAAAATTTAAAAGTACAAATTATTTTAGTTTTAAAATAATCAATGTTTAAATTTTTGTACAAAAATTAAATAATTCATTAAATACGATTTAATGAAAATATAAGTATATTTGATTATATTACAATATTAAATTTCATTCACGTCACTGATTATCAAAGTTTGTCTGACGTTAGGAGCGGCTGACATGGAGTGGCAGTAGTGTGTGTCTCTGACGGGACTGGGTGTCATCAACTCCTCTTACGGAACTGCTTGAACAATTCGGCCAGTACAGTCCCGTAATAATACATGACGAGACTGGTTTCGCCATTAACAATACAATGACGAAGACTGGTTTCGTCATTCCTTTTGATGTGTTTGACTGCCTT
>JAVKPL010012734.1:0-62337 GCA_032173675.1 Gastrolobium villosum
AATTTCAGTTTTATTCGTCTAAAGTAGATTCTTCATTTTTTAGGAAAATAGTGTAAATGTATGCTGTCTCTTTCTCAAAAATATCTAATATTGATGAACATGATAGTTTTTTTATTCACTGTTAAAGTGAGGCCTAATAGTTCTTATAAAATACTGGTATTTGTTTCAATCCATTATATGCTGGGAATTTACTGCCATCATTTGTGTTTATATACACTTGAAAAGGAAAATCCTATCACTTGATAATTTTCCCCATTATTTTTTTGTTTGCTTTAGAAAAATTCAAGGAAACTGGAATACAACAACATGCTTATTGCATTTGTATTAATTGACCATGGCTTATGATTAATTGTCAGTTATAAAGGAACACCGAATGCCTTTTGTTTTTTACTAATCTTTTGTTGCTGAATGCTCACTCCATAACAGGTGCCTCAGCAAGAAAACTCGTATGATTGTGGCCTCTTTCTGCTGCACTACCTAGAGCTCTTCCTCGCTGAAGCTCCTTTTAGTTTTAATCCATTCAAACTAACCAAGTCTTCCAACTTTGTAAGTGATATTCTTACTCTTAGTTTTGACTTATTTCGAAAAAATTCATGGGGAATCACAAAAAGGAAATCATTGGAAAAAATATTTCCTTTCTGAAATCAATTAACCACTAATTAGCTAGTTATCAATGTTCAAACAACTGGCATTTTTTTTTAGTACATTAGTTCCTTGCCTAGCTGTTAGTTGTGTATATGTTATCTGTTTTAACATTCCAAGGGTTGTTGGCAACTGCATTATTGATTCATATGGTTTCTTATATAAATTGGACCTAATATAACTAGTAATTTTCCAGCTCAATGTGAACTGGTTCCTGCCTGCCGAAGCTTATTTCAAGCGAGCAATCATCCAGAGGTTAATCTTTGAACTTGTGGTAAACCATGGTTCACATGAAAACTCTTACGCCGAATGTAGTGATGACCAGACTTACTTAGAAAATAATGAGTACGGAATTGGCATCGAGTGTGCTGAAATCAATATGGAGTCAACAACTTCCAATGCAGAGCAGGGAATAGAAATCACTCTATTGTCTGGATCATCGTCTTTGAATCCTCAATCTTATAACAATTCAGGCTTGGTTCCTAAGGAGCTTCTGGAGCCAGGAGCTACAACTGGAACATTACTGGGACAATGCCAATCTTTTGACCAGCGTTCATCTGATTTTCGTTTCAATGGTTCCACCATATTCTCAATGGAGGTTTATACTCTTCCTTTGTCTGTCTGCAATATGTGCATTTGTTTGTTGAAATTGTTTGAACTTCTCCTGCGGGTCCACCAACATGTTTTATGGACACAGCTGGTTTCCTCATCCCACAAAGTGGGGAGTTTAGGCTGGTTGAGTAATTTATGCTGCCTTATACGATGACATTAACTCAGGACCTATTACCTGCTGGAGCATAGTTCCTAACATAATTATTGAATGATTCGTAGATTTCTATCACTTTTTTTATCATTGATATTGTAAAACTAATTTCCTCCCTTTTTTATTGTGTTTTAATAGGAAGAGACAGACTTTATGTATTTGGCTACGATTCCCAACTTACAGCAAGTTGCTGGAATTACACCTCAAACGTGTTCTTTGCCATACCTTCCCAGGGATTGTGGAGATGAGACTTGTCTTGGGCCAGAAATCTCTGCAAGTGGGGCATGACATGCCAGAAATCTCTCTGCAAATGGAGCATGACATGGCTGACTCATCTCTAGATGCATCATGTGTTGCCACATGTAATGATGGTCAGATGCTTGATCACGTGGCACCTGATAATTGTGAGGAACAACCAGTAGCAAAGAGGAGGCGGTTTATGCCCCTGCAATGCAGAAGTGAGGGAATAGTGACAGAATCCAATTTGTAGATATGGATGGAAATGGCTCCTTACCTTTGTTTTTGAATTCTTTCTAGGTTTTACTTTTAATTAAATTTTCTGTTTCACTTTTTTGCCAATCTGTGAATAGTCAAGTTCTCCCCCCTCCCCTATTTAGATGTAAATATATTAATAGTTAAATTTAGGTATAAAATTTCTTAATATTATTTTCACACCATGAGAGAATAACCTGCCCTATTAAGAAATTAGCCCAAAGCAAATGTAAAGAAAAAGCTACACTGTTAGTAGCATCGGCAATGGAAAGAAGAATGTGTTCAATAAGAGGAGTCGTTGCTAGGAAAATAAGAGCTCTAGATGGCAAAACTAACAGATTCTCCATTCACTCCCAATGTAAACCCATAAGAAAAAATTGCCATATTGACCACACACCTTTACAAAGAGTTGAGTCATTAGGCCTCATTTTCGCCTCTCTTCTTAGATCCTTGCCCCTGCCATATACCATCACTTCCACCCAAAGATCTCCGGGTCTCAAGATACGGTTCCAAGGAAGCTTGTGTTTCCGACGAGGTAAGAGAATGCAAAGTCAATATAAATCTCGTACCAAAACTTTATGTTTAGGGTTTAGGCCTCTCTTCGTAGATCCTTGCCGTGTCATTTACCATCACTTCCACTCGAAGATCCTGAGGCGCAGACACGGGCTAACTTTGTGCTAGTCTGATACCAACCTTTAAAAAGCTTCACCCTAAAATTTGGCTCATGATGTAAGAGTGCGAAAGTTCATATAAACCCCACACCAAAACTTTATATTTCTAACGTGAGACTCCAAATTTCATATTATCCTAACAGAAGGCCACCTGAAGATTTTTTATGCCAAGACCACCGTAGCTTTGGAAAGGTACATAGTATTCCAAGGGACCAGATGAATTGCCGCTGCAAATGCTTTATTTGTCGACATATGAAAACTTGGGATACTAGAGAAAACTAATTTTGTCAAAAATAACTCTACCTGCAAATAAAAGATGCTTCGCTTTCCAACCTTGAGGTCTATTATCAGCATAGAGCTATTTGGAGACTCAACCACGCCCCATGATAGTATAAACAGAAGCAGATCATCATCTATAAATAAAAAATAAAAATTTCTTGACCCATGCTTGCCTGCTCTAATAGAATTTCATCAACCTTGTTGAGCTGCATTAACTATAATGTGTGACAACTAATAACTTCTTCATATAAAAAAAAAAAATGGATCACCTTGTCTGATTCCTTTAGAGATAAAAAAAGGATTCAATTTACAACGAGAATGCAGAATTGAGTTGATTCAATACCTGACATGATCACCCTTATGATTCGTTGTGGCATACATGCTTCATTCAGGATTACTATAACTTGTTCAATGGTGCGTTGAGAATAGTTAGTTACCCATTACAAGACATCGTAAACTTTTAAATTTGTTGTCTGGCCTTTAGTGCTCTTTTCTTAATCTATAATATTTACAATTTATTTTTTTAATAATACAAACTTGTAACTACTGTAAGTACTATATTTCCGGAGAATCTATCTAAATCAATTTGGAAAGTTTGTTATACAAAATTGTTATCTAGTGACATCTAACTAGATAAAACTCGGATGTTTCTATTTAATATAGATTCTTTGTCGTCTTGTAATTCTAATTTAATAATTAATATTTAATATATTTACAGTTTTTTTTTTTGATAAATATATATTCACAGTTTTAATTCTTTGATAATCACTACTTGTACATTAAATGCAGAACAATTTTTTATAGCCGCTTATGGATAACTTAAGTGCTTTAATACAAAATTTTCATTTTCTGTATTTACTATCAGGAAAAAAGAAGTTATCTGAGGAGGGATATTCTTATTACTAAAATTTTCCACTACCAATTTACTATCTATCTAATCACCATTAGATTAACATTTTCTCTTTCTTCACAAACTTTTTAACATTCTCTCTCTTTGATCCAATGGTGATGTGATGGATAGTAACTTAGTAGTAATAATTTTTTATAGTTAGAATATTTTCACTCAAGTTATTTATATTAAGAAAGGGAAAAAATTGTTTCTCTCATAAAAATTATCTTCATCAATTTCAAAATAATATTGTTTTAAAATTTAGGGAAAAAAATTAAAATATTTTAATTAATTTTTTTTAACTTTTTTGGATAAACCAAAAATATTTTCTGCTGATGGAGCTAATTCTCTCAAGGGAGATTTTTTTATCCACAAGAATTTGAATCAAAGATCTTGCTCATGTGGAATCAAGCGTATATCACTTGAACCAATCTTATTTGTTAATAATTTTCTTTTTCTTTTATATTATGGTTATTATTAAAGGGAAGCATATATCACTTGAACCAACCTTATTTGTTAATAATTTTCTTTTTCTTTTATATTATGGTTATTATTAAAGGGAGAGGTTATACTTACAACCTATTTTCTTTTACAATCAATATCTTAAATGTTGATTTCCGCCAATCAACGGTTAAGATTTATTGCGAATTAGTAATTAATTAATAAATTTTATTGGCGAAAATCTTTACCGTTGATTAACGAAAATCAACGGTTAAGATATTTTTGATAAGAAGTTGTAAAAGAAAATAGGTTGTAAGTATAACCTTCCCCATTATTAAAAGGGTTTGATATTTTCTTTTAAAGAACATAGAATTGTATTTTTTAAGTTTTAACAAGAAAAAGAGATAAACAATGAAAACGATAGGGGAGAAAATCAATAATTTTTTTAATTTAATTTTTTAAAAAGGTATCAATTTTAATTATAATGATCAATCTTAAAATGAAAATAATTGTTTTCTTACTAAAATAATTTTTTTTTCAAATAGCGAAGCACAAACAAATTTTTGATGCTACTCCTGCACCGTATATTCTTTCTATAAAAGGTAAAATAGAAGGATTTGGATGAAAATATATAAGAAGATTTGGATGTTAGCGGAACTCAAATTTTGAAATTTAGAAACCTGATGTAGGTTTCCAAAGAAATTTCCGAGAAGCACTTCATTTTGAATTAATGCCATTAATAAATAGCGAAATAAATTACCGGATGTCTGTGGTCTATCTCAGAACATGAGGGGGCGTTTGGTACGGGAGATATTTTTTTTGGCTGGGAAAATCTTTTTTCAGAAATATAGTGAGAATTACTTTTTTTCCGGGTAAGTTATGAAAAGGTGTTTGGTAGGATAAAACTTTTCCGGGAAAATTGGGTTATGTTTACTGATGTTATGTTTGGTTGAATATAAAATATTGATGGGAATATGAATACTTTTACAAAAATAACCTCTTCTGCCATTTTTCTTCAAATTCAATTTACAGAACTGTCAATTGATTTTCTAAAGAGCTCTACTCCTGGGTTTTCTCTTTACGTTCTTTTTCGTGTTTTGTGCTATCTTCTATTTTCTCTTTCAGTTTGTAGTATCATGGAAGGTTTCAATTTATTTGTGAATTTGTATTCTGAATCCACGGAGAACTAAATTTTCGAACCTGATTTTTACCCTTACCGTCGAAGCTGGTAACTGATTTCGTGAAGAACAAAGGAAGCAAACACATCAAATCTTTCAAACCAACCAAAGACAAGATCTTGTGGAAATCGATTTGTTCCAGACTAACGATGTGTTTCGCAGCCGATCCACTTTTACAATTTGTCCACACAATTGATAAGCTAAGGCTAACGAGAAACCACAGGGTTAATTTGGTCAACTAATTGATGTTTATTTTTTATTTCCCCGGGCAAATAAGAATTTCAACTAATCTATGGTATTTCAACAGCGGTGTCGGTACACAAATTTACACACAATTGCAAAATCCGGGGAAAAAAAATATCCAGGAAACTTTGTGCTTTTTGGCAACCAAACGTAGTATTCAAATCTTCCGGAGCATGCTTTCCCAGGAACTGATAAATAATCCTGGTACCAAACACCCCCTAAGAGGATAGATGGGTAAGTAGGGGTGGGAAGAGGAGAATGACATGTTTGGTAGAAGACTCTCAGATAGGGCACAATGGTGTGTTTGGTTTGTCACCTTGAGATATATAGTCCCACATTGGTTGGATAAATAACTAATGTGGAGTTTATTATAAGGCCTTATGCACTCCCACCCTTTGAGGTAGCTTTTGGGACGGTGTATCCCAAAGTTCTTTATATGGTATCAAAGCCTTGCCCGTCCCTCATTTTCTCTCGTGGAATTTCTTAGCACAGGTAGGTTGGGCCTATAGCATTATCCACTCTTCAAGCCTAATGGATTCTCGTGTGAGTAGGTGTGTTGAGATATATAGATATATAGTCTCACATTGGTTGGATGAACAACTAATGTGGAGTTTATAACGCCTTAGGCACTCCCACCATTTGAGCTAACTTTTGAAGTGGTGTATCCCAAGCTTCTTTACCGATAGACTTTTTCTTTTACTCTACTTTCTCTTTTTACTCTCAACCCAAAATGAAACGCTGTTCGTGTTTGGTTCTCGTTCGGTTCAATAAAGCATACGTTGCGTTCAATCATCATATCTCAAATTACTCAGAGCAACCAGCATCCTCTGAATATGTAATAACTTTATCTCATTTGCATAAATAAAAATGAGTGGTCCTATGAAAAGAAGAGAATGAAAGATAAAAAGTGGCTTATGCAAGAAAAAAATAACGTTAGTTATTTTCTCTCTCTCTCTATACCTCTCATATATATATAAAATGTTGTAGTTCTTTGTACTTTATTCTTACAATTGCAACACAACTCCCGGATCACGGATTATGATAATTGTGGCAACGAGGTTGGTCTTTGGATTTTGGGTCTTTATTTTCGAAAGTAGCTTTTCCTCTATTACATGGACTTGGCTGTTCTTGGCCAAGTAGTCTTCTACTCCGAGCCTTTTCATATGAACCTATAAATATAAATATGAACACTTATTTTCATTTTGTAATATCAATAACTATTCCAAAAGTTTAAGCTTTTGCACATGAATAATTTATATTATGTCATAAACTAACTATTCCAAGAAGCTTATGTTATTGGGTAAAAATACATTAATAAATTTATATTTAATACATTTTTCCATAACTATGTATATCGAAAAGACAAGTTTTCATACAAAAGACAGATGGAAGAATTTCAAGAGGGAATTCACTTACTTGCATAAAGCCCAGATGAACCAGCAATACTCATTGTTGATGCCTTGCTAAACAAACAAAACGCACTAAGAAAGAGCACAATGACAATAAGTGAGATTCTCTTAGAAGCCATTAATGAGTTTGATGCACATCACAAAGTATTCAACATTTCCTAATTTATAAAACAAAATCAGTGAGTTTTGTTTGCCTTTCAAGCATTTTATCATGTATAATTTTTGGTGCTGTGTTTGACTTTGCTATCCAGGTTGTCATTTGAGTTTTTTTATTAAAAAAATAGTGGGAGGAAAATTTGTGTCCTCTTCATGCATGTTTCCGCGTGAACTAAGTCAAGGGGTCACATGAATGACAAGGTCACACAGCCATGTAAATTCCTTTCTATTTCCATCATACAATAGTGAAAGGAAAAAAAAAAAAAAAAAAAAAAAAAAAAAAACTTCTGCATCATATTTACAAAGATTGGTGTGTTTGATTGTATTGTAGTTTTTTTTTTAAAACTGTTTTGTAGAATAGTTAATAATATTTCCACACACACATATATATATATATATATATATGAGATTTGATTTTCTCATGTTACATGAGAATTCAATTCTCATGTTGTGACTCAACTAGTGGTGGACCCCACATTTATTAAAAAGAAAAAAGAAAAGAAAAGTTTTGCACGCAAATCGAAGGGTCACAACATGAGAATTGAAATCTCAGACAACATGAGAAAATATTTTCCCTATATATATATGCAGGATATTCTTACACCGGTGTAAAAGTTAGAAGTCTTACACTCAATCTTGACCATTGATCCACTTGTATCCAATGGCTCACATTACTAAAAAATTAGAGTCCTTAGATATAAGTGGGATCAACGTATAAGATTAAGAGTGTAAAAAGAGAACCTATTATAAATGATCTGGCAATCACTTGTCCTACTGACATTCCAAATACACAACCCATAGCCACTGCTCCATCTCTTCGTCGTTCAACAAGAATCAAACACACACCCACCTATCTTCATGATTTCCATTGCAATTCTATTCAAACCAATTATCCCACTATCAAATATCCTCTTCATAATGTTTTGACATATGATCATTGTTCAGAACAATATCAGAATTTCTGTTTAAATGTAACTTTACAGGTTGAACCACAAACTTATAAAGAAGCCATTACCCAAACCTGTTGGCAAGATGCAATGAAAACTGAATTACAAGCACTTGAATTGAATAACACTTGGAAGCTGGTTGACTTACCTTCAGGCAAGATTCCCATTCGTTGCAAATGGGTTTACAAAAATAAATACAATGCAGATGGTACACTAGAGAGGCATAAGGCAAGACTTGTGGCAAAGGGGTACACACAAGTAGAAAGGGTAGATTACTTTGAGACTTTCTCCCCAGTGGCAAAGCTGACTACTGTTCGAATTCTACTCACCATAGCTGCTGTCAATCATTGGTTTCTTGAACAATTGGATGTCAACAATGCATTCTTGCATGGAGACTTAAATGATGATGTTTACATGGAGCTCCCACCAGGACTCAATAATCACAAACCGAATCAAGTTTGCAAGCTCTTGAAATCCCTCTATGGACTTAAACAGGCGAGTAGGCAGTGGCATCATAAACTCACAGCTGCGTTGAGTTCCCTTGGTTATGTCCAATCTTCTGCAGATCACTCTCTCTTCACCATCAAGGCTGTAATCATTTCACAGCTCTCCTCATATATGTTGATGATGTTGTCTTGACTGGAATAGCAAAGATGAAATCGAGAGGGTTAAATCCTTTCTGGATGCTTCCTTCAAGATTAAAAATCTTGGAGCATTAAGATTTTTTCTTGGTTTAGAAATCTCTCGCTCTAAGAAAGGGATCATTCTTAATCAAAGAAAATATGCCCTTGAACTACTTTCTGACAGTGGACTCTTGGCAGCTAAACCTGCAAATACTCCCATGGACACCTCCACCAAACTCAGTTGTTCTGATGGTGTTCCTTTAGCAGATCCTTCATCTTATCGTCGGTTGGTTGGAAGGCTCCTCTATTTAACCACCACTCGGCCAGATATCACCTTTTCTGTACATCAACTAAGCCAGTTTGTGTCCAAGCCTACAAACTTGCACCAATCAGCTGCTCTTCGAGTTCTTCGATTCATCAAAAGATCTCCCAGCAATGGCTTGTTCTTTCCATCTAACAACAATTTGATATTGTCTGGGTTTTCTGATTCAGATTGGGCATCTTGCCCGGATACTCGTCGATCCATAACTGGTCAATGTGTTTTCCTTGGTTCAGCTCTTGTTTCATGGAAATCCAAGAAACAAACGACTGTTTCTCGTTCTTCTTGTGAGGCTGAATATCGAGCTTTGGCCAGTTTATCATGTGAATTACAGTGGCTTTCTTATCTTCTTCATGACCTTCATCTTCCTATGTTAAAGCCGATTTCTGTATACTGTGATAATGCTTCAGCTATTTACCTTACCCATAATGCTACTTTTCATGAGCGAACTAAACATGTGGAGTTGGACTGTCATGTTGTTCGTGAAAAGGTGGCCCAGCGGTTGATCCATTTGCTTCCGGTTACTTCTTCTGCACAGGTTGCTGACTTGTTTACCAAAGCTCTTCCTGCTCCTGCTTTCACGACTGCTGTTTCCAAGTTGGGTATGGTGGATATCCACCGTCCCACTTGCGGGGGGGTGTTGATATATCCCACTATCAAAGCTGACGTGGATTAGTAGTTTTAGAGTTTGTTATCTTTCTGTAACAACTTGTTATCTTTCTGTAACAACTTTCTGTTAGAACAACTTTCTGTTTTAGCTTTCTGTTTTTCGTTCGTGTTATATGCTTCCTTCTTCTCCTTGTATATAAAGTGGGAAGAATGCATCTTGTAGTGTAATTTTCATTTCAATGAAAACTTCAGATTTACTTCAGCTTTCTAAGAGCTCCAAAATCAAAGATTTGCATTAGCTGAACAGCCATTGACCAAGAAGAGGAAATGTCCCTCTCAGCTTTTCGAAGCCCTTTTCTTTCATTTTTATTTTTTCTCTTCTTTTTTAATAATTAATCACCATTTTTTGTTACTATTTTTCTTGACTAGAGACAATATTGGGGTATTTACAACCATGAACTCAAAACCAAATTAATCGAAAAAAATAAAATAATTTTTTTTCAGTTCCACTAAACATTATCCTCTTTCTTGGTGTGTTTGGTTTGTCTGCAGTGTTGAGATATATAGTCTCACATTGGTTGGATGAACAACTAATGTGGAGTTTATAAGATCTTGTGCACTTCCACCCTTTAAGCTAGCTTTTGGGATAGTGTATCCCAAGGTTCTTTACATGGTATCAAAGCCTCACCGTCCTTCACTTTCTCTTATGGAATTTCTTAGCACAGGTAGGCTGGGCCTGTAGCATTATCCACTCTTCAAGCCTTGGGTTCTCGTGTGAGGGGATGTGTTAAGATATATAGTCCCACATTAGTTAGATGAATAACTAATGTGACCTTTGTAAGGCCTTGGACATTCTCACTCTAGCTTTTAGAGTGGTGTATCCAAGATTTTTTACAGCTTTTTCTTTTACTCTGTTTTCTCTTTTTACTCTCAACCCAAAATGAAACGCTGTTCTTGTGTTTGGTTCTCGTTCGGTTCAATAAAGCATACGTTGCGTTCAATCATCATATCTCAAATTACTCAGAGCAACCAGCATCCTCTGAATATGTAATAACTTTATCTCATTTGCATAAATAAAAATGAGTGGTCCTATGAAAAGAAGAGAATGAAAGATAAAAAGTGGCTTATGCAAGAAAAAAATAACGTTAGTTTTTTTCTCTCTCACTCTATACCTCTCATATATATATATATATAATATTGTAGTTCTTATATATCAAAAAAAATAAATAATGTTGTAGTCCTTTGTACTTTATTCTTACAATTGCAACACAACTCCCGGATCACGGATTATGATAATTGTGGCAACGAGGTTGATCTTTGGATTTTGGGTCTTTATTTTCGAAAGTAGCTTTTCCTCTATTACATGGACTTGGCTGTTCTTGGCCAAGTAGTCTTCTACTCAGAGCCTTTTCATATGAACCTATAAATATAAATATGAACACTTATTTTCATTTTGTAATATCAATAACTATTCCAAAAGTTTAAGCTTTTGCACATGAATAATTTGTATTATGTCATAAACTAACTATTCCAAGAAGCTTATGTTATTGGGTAAAAATACATTAATAAATTTATATTTAATACATTTTTCCATAACTATGTATATCGAAAAGACAAGTTTTCATACAAAAGACAGATGGAAGAATTTCAAGAGGGAGGAATTCACTTACTTGCATAAAGCCCAGATGAACCAGCAATACTCATTGTTGATGCCTTGCTAAACAAACAAAACGCACTAAGTAAGAGCACAATGACAATAAGTGAGATTCTCTTAGAAGCCATTAATAAGTTTGATGCACATCACAAAGTATTCAACATTTCCTAATTTATAAAACAAAATCAGTGAGTTTTGTTTGCCTTTCAAGCATTTTATCATGTATAATTTTTGGTGCTGTGTTTGACTTTGCTATCCAGGTTGTCATTTGAGTTTTTTTATTAAAAAAATAGTGGGAGGAAAATTTGTGTCCTCTTCATGCATGTTTCCGCGTGAACTAAGTCAAGGGGTCACATGAATGACAAGGTCACACAGCCATGTAAATTCCTTTCTATTTCCATCATACAATAGTGAAAGGAAAAAAAAAAAAAAAACTTCTGCATCATATTTACAAAGATTGGTGTGTTTGATTGTATTGTAGTTTTTTTTTTAAAACTGTTTTGTAGAATAGTTAATAATATTTCCACACACACATATATATATATATATATAGGATTTGATTTTCTCATGTTACATGAGAATTGAATTCTCATGTTGTGACTCAACTAGTGGTGGACCCCACATTTATTAAAAAGAAAAAAGAAAAGAAAAGTTTTGCACGCAAATCGAAGGATCACAACATGAGAATTGAATATATATATATATATATATATATATATATATATATATATATGCAGGATATTCTTACACCGGTGTAAAAGTTAGAAGTCTTACACTCAATCTTGACCATTGATCCACTTGTATCCAATGGCTCACATTACTAAAAAATTTGAGCCTTAGATATAAGTGGAATTAACGAATAAGATTAAGAGTGTAACTTATAACCATATATATGTAATATATATATATATATATATATATATATATATATATATATATATATATATATATATATATAAATATATATATATATATATATATATATATATATATATATATGGGTCAGGATCATTTTACATCAGTGTAAGTTACACTTTCAATCTTGTCCGTTGATCGCACTTATATCTAAGGGTTGAAATTTTTTAGTAATGTGAGCCATTTGATACAAGTGAATCAATGGTCAAGATTGAGTGTTAGACTTCTAACTCTTACACTGGTGTAAGAATATCCTGCCTATATATATATTGGTCAACTGGGGAAAAAACCCTAGAGAAATCAATTCAAAGAAACTTTACGTAAATTACAAACAGACGAGAAATTGGCCAAATACCAGGGGGAGGGTTGGGGAAAATACACAAATTATTATCCATGGGATTGCCTAAAGGAAATTTAGAAAGCCAATCAGCATATCCATTACTTTATCTAAAAACATGAACCAACTGGACTTCCCAATCTTTTTGTAGCCATGCTCGAATCTGAGTTACCAAACGAGACTCTTGAGTTACTCCACCAAACTTGGTGAGCGAAATGATAACAGAACTTGAATCATTTTCTAACATACAGCACCTCCAACCACCAGCCCACGCAGCTTCAAGACCTTTGAGCATACCACAAAGTTCTGCAACAAAAGTAGAACAATTACCTATATGGTAGGCTAAACCATGTAACCAAGGACTTGTTTCATCCCTTATAATAACGCCGCAAATAGCCCCATCACCATCCTTTCTAGCTTCCCCATCAGAATTAATCTTTATCCAACCAACCTCTGGAGTAGTCCAACAAATAGGAACAATTTTATGAGTTCTATTAGGCTTTGCAGCTTGACCATTCTCCCAAGCTTGAGTGATCTCATCAACTTTTTGCTTAATAGTCATAGTTTTATATGCTAGGCAATTACCAACAGCACCATGCACAATTTCATTATGCCAAAACCAAGCTAGCCACACTGTTACAGCAAACATCAAGGACCAAGGAGCATTCAAATGGATAACAACATCATTCTTCAAATTCTCCAACATCCAGGTATCTAAATCTATATTAAAGAAACCATTGACCTCTTCAGGTTGTACCAATTCCAGCCAAGTGTCCCTTATCTTACTGCAATCCCTAGCCATGTGAATAATGGTCTCTTCTTCAAGATTACATAAAGGACATGTAGCGACATCATATTCATTTTCGCTAGCAAGGATCGCATTGGAAGACGATGGTGAGCCATCTTCCAAAAGAGCAAGCTGATCCGGTTGGGACCTTTAATTTTCCAAATAACATACCATATTTCATCACTGTTAGAATCCTCTCTATCATAATTAAGGAGAGCATTATATGATAGCTTAAAGGTGACCCTACCAGATCCATCTAGACTCCATGTAAGTCTATCAAGACCATTTGTATCATAAGGTGGAAGAAGGCTTCTAATTGATTGAACGCAATCCTAAGTTAGAAGACCAGATAGTTCCCTGTGATTCCGTAATCCATCACTAGCAACATACTCTTTAACTTTCCTAGCTATGATTGTTTGGGGAATAGGGGAAATGGCTTTGCTTGACAAATTTTCCACATGATCCAGCCATTTATCTTCCCAAATCAGTCTAGGCTTGAGTTTGAGCCAAACATTACACATGTGCTTCGAAAGATGAGAGTTTCCAGATCTCCAATTGCAAACCGTCTTAGGAAGCATATTGTTTTGCATATGGTAGAAAGGAATGGAAGACAACACTGATTGGGAAAGAACATGTGTAATGTTTGGCTCAAGCTCAAGCCTACACTGATTAAGCCTGATAACAGGTTGGTGTATTAACATCGTTGACTAGTGCAATTCTCAATAATTAATATATTATTTTAAAATTAATATATTAAAATAAAAATTAATTTTTCAATATATTAATTTTAAAAATATTGGATATTTTTATTTTTATAAAAATTAATTTAATTTTTGGACACAATGATCAATAGATTTTTATAAAAATTAATATTATATGATATTTTTGGAAAAATTATACAAATTCTTTATTAAAGGATATTTTTATTAAAAATATTTACTTTTATCTTATTTAATATTATATAGTGTATTACAAAATACTAGATAATATTATCTTATACAATATATTATTTTATACAATAACTTGCCAAACGTTGGATAGTATTGAAATTCAACCAAGCCTTATACTATCATGCCTTATCATATATTATGCAAGAAAAGATACCAGCATGCGAGTGAGCTAGCTAGCATGAGATACATACATTAATCTATAATAATTAATTCTCTTCCCCCAAAGGGAAGTGAATTAATATGTGATTTATTTCATGAACATGAACTAGCTATATATATGTGAGAAGTTATAGCTAGGTTTATTTATTTATATCTCAGTGTTGATGGGTCAATTACTCAACAAGCACAAACGCACTTCAGACTTTTGCAAGTGCCACTGAGTAAACCTCCTCTCCTGCAAAGATAGTCACATTGTTGGTTGCCAGATGTGCCAACACATCCACCAGAGAACAAAGCACTCGGTTTCTCACAAGCCTCAGTTTGCACCACCATTTCTTCTGCAATTCCCAGATGAAATAAAAGGTTAAGAAATCACATTTATCTAGATAGTGCGTGCTAACCACTAAACCACGTCACTCATTTATCTAGATAGTGCGTGCTAACCACTAAACCACGTCACTCATGTTATTTTTATTTATATATTTAGGGTTTTATTTTTCTTATGTTACATGAGACAATTTATCTCATGCAACACACAAAAAGTGGGTGGGACTCACTAAAAAGGAAGAGAGAAAAAATAAAAAAACGGGTTCCACTCATTTTTTGTGTGTTGCATAAGACAAGTTGTCTCATGCAACATGAGAAAAATAAAACTCATATATTTATTATATAATTTTATATAAATTAATCAATTCAATAGATTGAATCACTAATTCAATGATCCAATGTCTCGATCGAATTGATCATCGGTCTGGATCCGGGTTTAATTACATCAGAATAAACCGTTTAACTAGAAGTAAAATAAAATAAAAATTTCCACAAATATACTACTCATTTATCCGAATTTGAAAATTAAAACAAACAAAACTCTCAATTTATTAAATACACATATCGTATAATATGTATATCAAACACATTTTATGGTCTAGAAACTCTTATTGACCACATAAATTAAAAAAAAAATAAAATCCAAAAACAGAGGCAAAGAACAAAATGATTGTGGTGCACACCTTGAGTTATGAACAACTTGCCATAAAAACAGAAAATTCAATCACATTAAAATATGGACTTACGAGCAGCTAAGAGAACAATGAGGAAGAGGCACAGCCCAGCAAGTGATTTACTCTCCATTACTGATCCTTTTCTTATTTGTTTCCAGAAAATATTGAGGTAATATGTGAATGTGATTATCTCAATGCTAATAGGTGTTGCTGTTTATAGAGCCCTTGAACTTGGAAGAGTATTCTCACAATGCATGACCAGTCAGTGTACTAGTCCAAAATAGTGTCGAATTTAATCAAGCAGTTGGTATATAGTCATTGTTAGAAAAGTCACAATGTGCAGCTGTGACCCTTTTAGTCAAACATAGAAGGCAAATGGTCAAGAATAAAATTTAGAATTTTTTTTGGGTATTATAAGGAGCGTTTGGTAGAGGAGATTTTTTTTATTCGGAAATCACGATTTCATAAATATGATGGAAATATTTAGTTTACGATAATATCCGAAAATTAAAAATTCAGAAATATTTAATTTCCCGAGAATCCTAAAAAAGACCTTGTACCAAACACCCCGTAAGAGTACCAAAGTCAATATTTTTTTGGGTAAAGTGTGTATCATTTTAAAGGATGTAAGATTGTGTCATTATAAGAGAGAGAAAGAGATAGATAAAGGAGGAGAGAGAATTGACAAAAAAATAAAGATGTGATTATCCATTACTTGTTAGATGAAAGGGTATAATTTGTGTCATTATAAAAAAAAATATTTTTTTTTTAATAGGAAAGATTTTATCTCATTTCAATTCATACTTTTTTTTTTTTATTTAAGTCCCAAATTTTTATCTCTTTTGAAAGGGATGTAGTTACTTCCGTAATACCGAAAAAGCTCTCTTAATCAAAGTGGAGACACTTTTTTGTACGAAACTACTATACCTCAATTGCCACGTGTACTATTTGTTTTCAATTAAACATCTTTTTTGGTATTATAAGGGGCGTTTGGTAATATTTTTTTTTATTCGGGAATCACGAAATTATTAGAAATATTTAGGCGAAAATAAAAATTCAGAAATATTTAATTTCCCCTAAAAATAATGAGAAAATGACCAATGAGTACTTGTTATAACTGACATATCTCATTTCAATTCACCTTTTTTTATTTTTAATCTTAAGTCCCAAATTTTTATCTCTTTTTTATTACTAGAGACTAAAAAAGCTCTCTTAATCAAAGTAGACACTTTTTATTGTAACCAAAAAGAGTCCTATTTGTTTTCAATTCATCAAAATATTATCCATACGGTTACTATTGTTGTCATCTGATTTGGACAACTTGTTATGAATCCATACAAGGGCTCTACACATATCAAGAGTTTTATAATACTAGACTTAAGTTGTAAATAGGCAATGCGAGTTATCAAGAATTTATGATTTGATATATGATCTGAATTAATATATTTAATAAATTAAATATGCTTAGATCTAAAAAAATCGAATTTAAAAAAAGTTGTATACTTACTTTTAAAAAGTTTATAAAAATATAAACCGGCTTATATATTATTATTTTTAAAAAAATAAAATGGTATTATTTTTATTTTAAAAAAATGGTAGACCTAGAAGGTTAAATGGACTCAAATAAGCTAATAGTGCAGGCCATCACTTTTATTTTTTTAAAAAATAAATCATGTCAATTTTATAATTTAGTTTACATCAAACTAATATAAATGATATCGAAGTTAAATATTTTACATATACATAAACATTTTAGACTAAAACCTAACTTATTTACCCCCTCAATACAGCTCTTTTTATTTTCTGCTCTAGACTTAAATTTTCGCCTTTTCTAACTGTTATAAAGAGAGGGAGATATATTGTGGTGTGCGGTGGTTCTTTCCAAATAGAGAAAAGGGAGGGATCGATAGGAAAAAAATCAAAAAAGAAAGAGTATGGAATAAAAAAATTTATTTATGGGAAAACCGGAAAAGGACCACTAATAAGTAATAATTGGCCTGGAGCATAATAAAATTTTTTTTTTAAAAGAAGAGGGAGAGATGATAGAAGAGAATAAGAGAGAAATAAATAAATAATAGGAACCAACTAATTGGGGCAACTAATTGTGCCTTTTCTCTCAAGGTTAAACTAATTAAATATTGTATTAAAAAAACTAATTAAATATTGGGGAAAAATATTGTGACAACCAAGTTGTGTTATTATCAAGTGACTACCAATCAATCTCACCGTTAGATCAATTATGTTGATCCAACGGTTATATTTATTTTCATCTTTATATGATTCGTTGGATTACGATTATTTTATATAATATAAATAGTGAAAGCAAAATTTATGAATAATAAATTTAGATTCATTTTTTTGTTAAATTATGAATATTAAAATAATATACTATATAGGTAAAAAATTAAATATAAAGTATTAAATTTGGAAAATCATGACTATACAAAGATGGAAAAAATATAACCGTTGGAATAAAAAATCGATATAATCGATCTAAAGTAGTTAGCCCGGAGCATAATAAAATTTTTTTTTAGAAGAAGAGGGAGAGATGATAGAAGAGAATAAGAGAGAAATAAATAAATAATAGGAACCAACTAATTGGGGCAACTATTTGTGCCTTTCACAATATCTTAAATATCCCTTAAAAAAAACTAATTAAACATTTAAGATAACAATAAAATAGAGTTAACAAGGATTTTGTTATGGACCGGTTCACAACCCAAACAACACATATAGGGCAAGACCAATCCAATCAAGATTTGGAGGCAATGAGGCCCATATGAAAAAAATGACTTAGTCCAATAGGGAAATCGCTTAATATTTCCATAAATTTTGTTGCTTTTTATAATTTCTTATTTCTTTTTTCCTTATTTTGTTAAGTTTGTTATGAATTTGGTTAAATAGGCGTGGGGGGAATGAAAAGGATGGAAGAAAACTCAAAGATCTTTCTCTCGGATTTAATGTATCTTTCAGTTTCTGATTGATTATGCCTAATGCACATGTCCTTTATAACACTTAAGTTTATGATGCCACTCATGTAAGAAGGTGAGGGTTTGATAAACTTTACCTTATAATACATTAAATAGGATAATCTATGTCTTTGGAGCAAACGGTAAAAAAATGTCTCATGTGATTTCAATAAATGTATAATATAGTTTAATAATGAAATGAAGGGTTAAATGATTATTGACAAAGTGACTTTTAAAAAGAGATATCTCAAGTGCTTGATGAGAGTATCATGACCTTTGAATTACAAATATATAGAGAAAATAAATAAATCTTTTAAATTTTCTAACCATTAAATTTACATTTCATATTTTACATTAGGAGTAGAATGTAAGAAAGAACAAAAATAGATAAGGATTTTGATTATTGTACAACAAACTGAATCATTAATTTTTATAATGGATAAAAGTTAGTGCATCTTGATACATGAATTTTATGATGTATGAATTTATAATTAAAAGTAGTTTGTGTGAAAAATTATTAGTGTTGGATGAAGAAAAAAACAAGACAGAAAAATGGGTCAATTTGTTATGGATGTTTGGAAGTCATGAAACTTTGGTTTTAATTTAAATAATGTTAATTTAGAATTTCTATTGGGTGGTTTAGTGAATGGAACGTTGGGCTTGTTTTCAAATGGACTAGGCTCGATTCTTTTATTTGGGATTTGATAATTCTTATGTCAAATTCCAAGTCTCAAAACCAATACCTTTGACTCACCGAACCAAGTATCTTATGGACTAGCCACCACACCACGTCATTGCTTGGTTAATTTTGAGTTCATTCCTTGTTATTCAAACAATTTATTTCAAGAGAGATGTATATAAATTTAAATTTTGTGGTGTTAATGAAATTAAGATTAAATGTGAAATTATAAGTTCTATAATTATTTACAATTTTTTTAAATTAAAGTATAATGGATTTGTTAACCATCAAAATAGTCAAATTTTGAAGTTTATTTAATTCTAAATTATATGATTTTATCTCAATTACCCTAGTTTTGATGCATATGGATTATTTCATGGTTAAATTAAAGTTTATTATTATAAAATAATTAAGAATCACTCTTTGTTTTTATAATAAATGAGTATGAATGTTTGTAATGTAAATGAACTATTAGTTATAGTAAATATTTCTAGCTGATATATGTAACATTGTCAGATGATGTAAAATTTCAATTAGCATTAATATATTGAATATGATACACACACAATTTCAATTAGCATCAAAGTGCTAATGTCTTTAATTGATTATATAAGATAAAAAATTTATATGTATAATATCACAAGGGATCTAAATAATACATTTTTGTAATCACAATAAATTTAAGAGAAAGTTTGAAACCACTGGAACTCATGTGTTGTGTCAAGTTTAATTATATTTGATATGAATCTGAAAAAATTAATGCGCACAGCTGTTCAATTGCACATGAATGAATATGTAATTTACAATAATTTAAAGATTAATCTAATGATGCAAGAAGTGTGCGAACTATGCATAAATACGTAGTTTATATTCATGTATGATTTTTTTTTTTTCGTGATCCTAATTATCTTTTTTAAACGAGTTAGATCTTCCAAGTATCCCCACGATCAGAGTGAGGAAAATAAATCTTTGGGATTGATTTCAAATCAAGCGGTGTAACAATTATTCAACTTTGGTACCAAAGGTCCTCTCTAGAGTCTGAATCCTTTCTCTTGAAAATTCTACTATCCTGAAATTCATATTATCATTTGAATCAAATCTCATTATGTGATTACTTTGAAAGGTGTACTTAAGAGGTTTAAAATTTGCAATTTGTATCAATAGATATATCAATAGAAGATAATAATATTATAATTTGTATCTCTCATTAATCCTGCATATTTTTAACAGACTACTTAGCCGGCTGTAATTGATGAAATGGACATTGTGTTATTGATATTTTTATTTCTGAAATTTCAATGTCCCTTTTATTTAATTTATGTTCATAAGAGGATACAAATAGAATATTATTGTCTTCTAATACACATTTTTTTTAGAAGACAATAATATTCCATTTGTATACCCTTCAAGGGACATTGGAATCTCAGAAATAAAAATATCAATAACACAAATGGAAAATTTTCACCACAAGTCTATAAATTTGGCGCCCATTTTTCCAATCAATGCCTGAAGAGATTGCAGTGAGACAAGAGAGTAAGAATAGCAAGAAAGGAAGGTGACTGATTAAAGAAGAGTGGAGGAGGCATGGAATCAGTGACTAGGCCATTTTCAGATGTAATTGGTGGGGCAAACTCCCAAAATAATGGTATAGA
Organism: Gastrolobium villosum; assembly: GCA_032173675.1. NCBI lineage: Eukaryota > Viridiplantae > Streptophyta > Magnoliopsida > Fabales > Fabaceae > Gastrolobium > Gastrolobium villosum. The sequence continues at coordinate 20,765 of JAVKPL010012734.1, forward strand.
GGGGTGTGGGTACTTTCGGATGCCTCTTCATATCCAAGGTATATCCAAGATGACTATGAGGCAATGCCAGAGTGGAGGCTTGACTGCTTGCTCAAAGAGTATGGCTTACCAATCATTGGGGATGTTCATCAAAAAAGAAAGTTTGCCATGGGATAGTGCACTTTAGTAATTTTGTGGATAATAATAACTATTTATTTTTTTGTAACGATAGTAGTTAAATAAAATCAACTATCTTACTTTCAAATATATAACATACCGTTATTCAATACGGGTATTAAGATAATTTTTCCATCATTACTTTTAGTTTTCCACTATAATTCTTGTATTTACTCCTAGTAAAAATATCTTTATATAATGGCATCATTTAATAATGAATTTAGTAAAAGTAATACATAAATTTTCACTTACATAAAATTTTGTTTACATTTTCACTTGTATATTTATGTACAAATCTTATTTTATTAAAAAAATTATAATTTATATAAAATATTCTAAGAAAGTGCTAAAAATTCATTTGTTAAAATATTTTTTAATATATTGAATATAATAAAAAAATTCAAAATTATAATTTTGGATAACCCGTGGGCTGGCCCTAACCAATAGGGCTTTTGGCCCGTGTGGGTCTTGATTATTGAGGTTCATTTGGTCCTACGGGCTTTTTGGCTCTAACTAGGGATGACAAAACGGGTAGCCCGCCCTGCCCCAGCCTGCCAAAAAATGGACTGCCGCGCCCTGTTTTTGAAGGTGGTCAAGAATACTCAGCTCGCCAAGCCCGTGACATTTAACTCTAAAAAATAATTAAAAAAATTAAAAAATCCAGCCCTGGTGAGTTTGAAAAACTTAGTCTGCCCCGCCCTGTTTGGCGGGCTGTGCCCGTTTTTCCATCTCTAGCTCTAACCAACACAGGCTAGGGCAAAATCGGACTGCCAGCTCATTTTGATAGTTCTAAGCGTAGTCTTTTCGAATCTTTGAAAATTTATAAACTTCAAATTTATTATTAATTAAGGAAATTTAATTATTGATATTTTCGCTATTTGTCCAAAAAAAAAATCAATCCATCATTTCTTTTTATACAAATTAAATAAGGAAACAAAAAATAATAACCATATATATTTTTTTTAATTAACAAAGACTTTGAAATATGATTCTCATTTATAAGATGATATTTTGATACCCCTACAAATCCAAAAATATTAAATTTACTATTAATAATAAAACTTTGGTTATTGATTAATTTGTTCATATTTGCCTTAAAGAATTCAATCCACTCGATTTTTTAGCAAATAAGGAAAGAAAATAATCTATAATTATATTATTATTTTTGAATTTGTAGCCTTGTAGGGATTTCGAAATCTCTCAAAATACAAAACTGTCAAATTTATTATTAATAACTACTGGTTTTGAAAAACTCAATTCCTTCAATTCTATTAAGGGAAAATAAGGAAAGAAAAAAAAATCATATCGTCATTAATAACAATAAATTTAAATATCTTGAATTCAAAGGGCCAAGGAAATAGAAAATTAATATTACCGTTTCAATGCCTCTTCAAATCTCTATGGACACCGTTTCAAGTAACCGCAGGATTTCAAAACATAGCTCATAACCGTCACTTTTTTTTAAGGGAATTGCTACCCTTGCATTTAATTGTTAGATATTTTTTAGTGGTTAATTTTATAGGTAAAATTATTTTATAAATCCGTACAATTTTTAAATGATTTTTTATATTTTAATTTTTTTAATGAGATTCATATACTTTTATAAGCTTTATTAAAAAAAAGTAGGATACTCTTACTGTCAAATATTTCTACTATCAACTTACTCACGATCTAATATAAATATGTACTATTGCCAATATATCAAAAGTTTTTAAAATTTTCAGAAATTATCTGCCGAAGAGATCCAACTGATAACAAACTAATAAAAAAAAAATATTTTGTAATAAAAATATCCTATCTCTTAATAAAAAATAGCTTTTTCCTAACTAATTGAAAGTCAACCTTAGTTAAATGATAGGGTCTTTTTTGGAATTTCACCCCATAGACAGATACTGAGAAAAAGTTAAAAATCTGTGGCTGCTCCAAAAGGTGTTCACAAAAGCACCAATTACATGCTTGCATTATCAATTTGGTTTAGACACTACTGAACACAACCTTTTTAGAACAAAGGCATGCAAGTTGGTCTTATTTGAATATCATTCTTTCACAGTCTCTGCTCTCTGCAATTCTTGCACCCCCAATCCATTTTCTGGCAAGAATGTTGACCCAACATAGAAATACCACTCTTCCAATAGTAGATTCAACAAGCACAATGTCATTTCATTAGTAAAGAAATTTGGCATTTTCTAAGAATTTAAATAAAACAAAAAAAAACAAAAATTTAAAGCCAAGCTACTTCTAGGACCCTCCACTCTTAGCTTACCCTTCCCAAGATGTGTTTTTTGTTCTGAAGAAAATTTAAGATTTTATGGTTTCTAGAGCCTTGGACAGAACACACATTCAGAACTTTTTCCTAGTGTCAACATCTGTGGATCCAAATGATTCATTGATAGTAGACAACTTTTATTTTCGAGGTTGGTTTGGTTCAATCTCATTCACATAATAGACTTTTTATAGCCTTGTGGTTTGCTAACTACCTTTCATACTTTGTCTTTCAAAAAAGATCAAGCACATGGAATTCTTTGAGAAAAGGGTCACATTCATAATGGCCAAGGTGATTCCTTTTTCATTGTTAACTAACTGAAGCCAACCATTGAAACACTTTTAACGTACTTGAGAAAGTGACCTTAACAAAGCCTAGCTAATAGTGGGAAATATTACTGCTGTACTATTCACTCAGTGCATCTATCCAATAAAAAATGAGGAATAACTGTATGGCAAATGTACCTACTGCAAGTACAGAAGACGGCAAATGTACCTACTGCAAGTACAGAAGACGATCTCCTTATAGTGATACCAAAACATTCTCTTGCCTAATGATAAAACCATATAGCACTATTCCTAATAGTGATACCAAAACATTCTCTTGGCTAATGATAAAACCATATAGGACTATTTAATAGTCAATGAAAATTTTTACTTGTTTACTTCTACATAACACAAATATTGGATTTAGAAAAGAGATCTTACTACTATAAATTATGAAATAAAAAAAACACCATCTCTAAAAGTATGAGTAGCCAAGAGTTCAAATGTGTGGCTGTGAAGAGCCTAAGTTATCAATTGAACAACAAGTGTGGACTCAAAATCAAACTCAGTGCATAGTTAGCAGCATTTTGAGCCCCGTGCGTAATGTAATGTCAATGCCTTGAGAAAAAAAATCCCAACAAACCATCAAAATCTGAAGCTAACAACACTAAAAATTGTCAAGTTACTACTAATTTCTTCTCACAAAGATACAATTTTTTTGAAGAAACTAGAATCATAAATTCACATAAGAGGATAAAATACTCACTTAGGAACATAAGAAGAATTACATTTGAAAAGTAGCTGCAAAAGAAATCCAACCCAATTGGCTACAACTCAATCCTCTGTCTCTTAACATTATTAACAAATGGTCTCAGAAATAATTATCTACATCCCATTTACATGATTTAAAATCCTCATCAAGAACTAAAGAAGCATCAACACCATCGTAATTAGAAAATAACGGAGGAAGAGATTCATAACATGAATCCAAAAACATAAAGTCATCATAAAAGCTAGGTTCTTCAGTTGTTGTTAACTCTTTAGACCATTCTTCAACTATCCCTTCAGTCACAGGTTCAATAGGCTTAAACACAAGAACAGAGGAAGGTGAAGATAAATCATTAAACCCTTTACCCGAATCATCATCATCATCATCATGATGTGCAAGAGTCATTCCATCATCACCACCAACATGACAATCAACGGATATAGCTTCTACATTCTTGGACATTGATTCCTTTGATGAAGGTTTGATGATATTGGTGATAGCATCAGCACCTCTAAATTGAATATTAGCTCTATCATAAACCATTGCAGCCTCTTCAGCAGTGTCAAAAGTCCCCAACCACACTCTAGTTCGGCTATTAGGATCTCTTATCTCAGCAGAAAATCTTCCCCATGGCCTATGACGAACCCCACGAAACTTTTGATTGGTTTGAATGTTTCTATGATCTTGGTTAGGCCTCTTGCTTTGTTGTTTCACACCTGAACATCCAACACCATCATCATCATTTCTTCTGTTGTTCCTCATTTTGGGAAATGAAAGGCCTTGAATTCTGATCTCATGCACTAATTTCTTCACCTTTGGGAGCTGAATAAACCTTTCTTCTTCATCATCACTGGAAGAATCAGTGGCATTGTGATCCATCAATGAAACTCTAACCACTTTAGGTGTATTACCCAAAAACCTTGGTTGCACAACCTTAGTGGTTACAATTTTTTGCTCACGGAACATAGCTTCTTCTTCTTCTTCCTCTTAGAGAAGCAAAGATATATATATTTTTTTAAAGAGGATTAATTGAGTCTCATGCCAAAGAATCAGAGAATCCTATTTTATAGTGTGATATTTTTCTTGTTATAATACCACGCCGTGATCTTCTTATTCTCCCATTTTAATTTTTTTATTTTCTAATATCATTGCATTAAATTTAATGAAATTTTCCTTTCCTTGACTTTTGTTAATTTAAGGAAACAGTATGGGAATATCAAAAAATCAAAGATAGAATCATGCAGAAAACAGTTATGTTTTGGACTAGTCTAACAAAACTGTTCTCTTATACACATGTATCTTAAATTTTAAATTGATATCATGTATTGTTTTAACGTTATTTATATTGTCATTATGTCAAGCATCGCAACCATTAATTTATATATTTTAACCGTTACAATTTTGATTTAAGAAATTCTTAAAACAGGAAAATTAAAAAGATACAATATTGTGACACGCGGATAAATGTTACGCACAATGTACGATCACATCTTAACCTTTGATTTTCGTCAATCAACGGTTATCATTTATTACGAATTAATAATTAATTAATGAGTTTGATTTAAAAAATGATAACCGTTGATTAGCGGAAATCAACGGTTAAGATGTAGTCGTAACATTGTGCGTAACATTATTTGTGTGTAACATTGTGCATAACATTATTTGTGTGTAACATTGTACATAAAATTATTTGTATGTCACAATATCCTATCACTTCAGTTATTGACAGCTAGAATTTTTTTTTTTAATTATTGATATCAGAGGAATCAACTCAGGGAGTGAATTAAGGTTGATGTAAAAAATATTAAAATAGACATATATAACATAATTGTATTAAAATAATATATGAGATGAACACAATCTCTAGAGGCATTTCATATCTTAACCATTAAATAAAATCCGAATAGATATTACCTAATCTTCCGTAATAAATTATGTCTTAAAAAGTTTCAGTGCCTATAAAAATAAACTAACAAAAATTTATAATTAAATAATAGTTATTATAGTTAATGTTTTTTCTTTATATGTGTTTTATAATCATAAATTATTATTTTTCTCAATGAACATTTTAAATTTTTAATCCTTCACTCATCTTTTTTTTTTTTAAGCTTCATTCGTTCATCCCTTTTAACTTGCAAGTAGAGGTGTAAAATGACCAAGTGGCTATATGCTTGAACTCATTAAAAGACATCTTTAGACATTAGATCACATGCCTATTTTTAAAAACCAGACCTCTAAGTCTTTGGGATAGACTTGTATTTATTAATAAAATAATATAAGAATATATGAAAATATTATAGTACAAATGATTAAAGTTTTTTAATATATAAATATAATTTTCTTAAAATATATTAAATATAAATTCAAATTAATTTATTAAAATATGATAAACGCGAATCCAAGTAATTTTATAAAATACACTTAAATATAAATTTGATTTTTAAATATCAGCATAAATTGAGTATCAATTGTATAATAAATATTTAATGTAAGAATAAAATATACTTTTATTTTTAAGTGTAATTAAAATACAAATAAATATAGATATTAATATATTATGAAAATAGTTTGTTAAATATTATTATTATATGTGTGTTAATGAATATGACATGTGTGCGCATATAAATTTTTGTTACGTACAAAATATATTTATATACGCACATGTATAATCTATTAATTATATCTTAATATAATATATTCATTACGTACAAAATACAATATTTTAATTAAAATTTATATTTATTTTATAATTAAAAGGATTTAATTTTATTACCCTTTTTTTTGATAAACAATTTTATTACTTTTAGTTTAGGCAATTTTGTAACTTATTTGAAGGTCTGAATAATATAATGGAGATTATACTTCAATATTATCCCGTGTAATAATAAAATAACTTATTTTATTAATTTAATTTGGATTTAAAAATAATAAATTAATTACAAGTGGATGTAAGAAAGAAATTATAAATATAACATGCTTTATAAAATAAAAAAATTTATGTTTCATAAAAACACATAATAACAAACCCAAAAAAGAAGAAATGAAAAAACTTATAAGGGATAGGATATTATGACACACAAATAATGTTACGCACAATGTTACGACCACATCTTAATCGTTGATTTTCGCCAATCAACGGTTATCATTTATTGCGAATTAATAATTAATTAATGAGTTTGATTTGAAAAATGGTAACCGTTGATTGGCGGAAATCAACGGTTAAGATGTGATCGTAACATTGTGCGTAACATTATTTGTGTGTAACATTGTGCGTAACATTATTTGTATGTAATATTGTGCGTAACATTATTTGTGTGTTAGAATATCCTATCACTTTAGTTATTGACAGCTAGAATTTTTTTTTAATTATTGATATCAGAGGAATCGTCTCAGAGAGTGAAGTAAGGTTAATATAAAAAATATTAAAATAGACATATATAACATAATTGTATTAAAATAAATATATGAGAAGAACACAATCTCTGGACGCATTTCATATGTTAACTATTAAATAAAATCCGAATAGATATTACCTAATCTTTCGTAATAAATTATGTCTTAAAAAGTTTCAGTGCCTATAAAAATAAACTAAAAAAGTTTATAATTAAATAATAGTTATTATAGTTAATGTTTTTTCTCTATATGTGTTTTATAATCATAAATTATTATTTTTCTCAATAAACATTTTAAATTTTTAATCCTTCATTCATCCCTTTTTTTTTATAAGCTTCATTCGTTCGTCCCTTTTAACTTGCAAGTAGAGCTGTAAAATGACCAAGTGGCTATATGCTTGAACTCATTAAAAGAAATGTTTAGAAATTAGATCACATGCCTATTTTAAAAAATCAGACCTTTAAGTCTTTGCAATAGACTTGTATTTATTAATAAGATAATATAAGAATATATGAAAATATTATAATACAAATGATTAAAGTTTTTTAATATATAAATATAATTTTCTTAAAATATATTAAATATAAATTCAAATTAATTCATTAAAATATGATAAACGCGAATCCAAGTAATTTTATAAAATACACTTAAATATAAATTTGATTTTTAAATATCAGCATAAATTGAGTATCAATTGTATAATAAATATTTAATGTAAGAATGAAAATATATTTTTGTTTTTAAGTGTAATTAAAATACAAATAAATATAGATATTAATATATTATGAAAATAATTTGTTAAATATTATTATTATATGTGTGTTAATGAATATGACATGTGTGCGTATATAAATTTTCTTTACGTACAAAATACATTTATATATGCACATATATAATCTATTAATTATATCTTAATATAATATATTCGTTATTTATATTTATTTTATAATTAAAAGGATTTAATTTTTTTTTGATAAATAATTTTATTACTTTTAATTTAGGTAATTTTATAACTTATTTAAAGGTCTGAATAATATAATGGAGATTATACTTCAATATTATCCCGTGTAATAATAAAATAACTTGAAATATTAATTTAATTTGGATTTAAAAATAATAAATTAATTACAAGTGGATGTAAGAAAGAAATTATAAATATAACCTGCTTTATAAAATAAAAAAATTTATGTTTTATAAAAACACATAATAACAAACCCAAAAAAGAAGAAATGAAAAACTTATAATAGGTATGAGAAAGGTGGTGGCATTCACATTAAATACTCATTTGCGGTGTAATGAATTATGTGTGGAAAAGCTTGACTAATTAGAAAAATTAACTAACAATATTTTCAAATTAAACTATTTTTATACTAAATAATGTGGTTTTTTTCTCCCATATAAACTTCATAATGATTAATTATTGTCTGTTATTTTTTCATTAGCCACTTTCAATTTTTAATCCTTCCTTCATCCATTTTAATTTGTAGATGCTAAAACGCCTAGGATCTTTCTTAAGTCATTATCTAATATTTTTTACTTTCATTTCTTTTTATGAATTTCAATTTAGAAGTCTGCTTTCTTTTATATAGATAAATACATAACATGCTTGGCCACCAAGGAACTCCTTTTTGTTATTATTATGATTTTTATAGTTTTATTTACTTTTTAAATATTTTGATTATAAAGTCAATAAACTCAATACCATCTGTTCTATACTGCTATTGTCATGAAATCAATAATATATATTAATGAGGATGTATTGTCAATAAGGATGAAAATAGATTAAATGTTTTATTAAATGTCTATAACCTCGTTTATTTTCAGATTTTTTAACAAACAAGTCGGCCTTTTGAAATATATATATATATTTAATAAGGTAGATAAGGCTTATGTTTATGTCACTTGATTTTACATTATTCAAATTTTATAAAATCAATTATAAGTAAAAGTGAATTTGAAATTAAAGGGATTTATATTTAGATTTTATCTAGTAAACGTAAAAGTTACATAAAATTATTTCTACTTAGTCATATTTAGTTACATTTTTCCTTTGAAACAGAAATCAAACAGTTTTTAAAAACAGATTTTCTTATGATGAAATCATATAAAAAAAAAACGAAAGTACTTATAAAAGCTTATAATTAACGTCGGTGAGGTCAATGAAATTTCTATTTTTCAGTTGCAAAATGGTGATGATGTCAACTTCAGAATAAATATTCGAAAAGTGTTGGAAAAGAAGTGATTGTGACTTCACAATTTGTGGACCAGATCAATAAGCTGAAGTACTTTTCTGCGTGGCTTGGGGATCAAGCAAAAGCACGATAGTTTTTTACTTAAAAAAAATAAATATATATTTTATATGCAAAAAGTGTTTTTCGTATTATATATGATATAGTTATTTCTTATAACTTACGATAAAATTATTTCTTAGATTTAAAATAATATTATTTTGAAATTTAAGAAAGAAATACAAAGCATTTTGAAAATTTTATATAACATCAACATCAATAACTCAAGGTAGTTATACTTACAGCATTTTTTTTACAACCATATCTGATAACACCGTTGATTTCCGCCCTATTTATGATTTTTGCGTATGTATATAATTAAATATATATTAATTAATTATTAATTCACAAAAAATGATAACCGTTAATTGACGGAAATCAATGGTGTTAAGATATAGTTGTAAAAAAAAAATATTGTAAGTATAACCTTCCTCCAATAACTTATTTATCCCAAATTAGTTGGGGTTGGTAATAAATGATCCCTAAAAAATGGAAAGATTGAGAGAAAAATGATATAAATAAACTTTAAGTGCGTGTGTATATATATATATATATATATATATATATATATATATATATATATATATCCATACAAAAATAGTACACAATTATAAGGAAAAATAAATTAAAAAATACAAATAGGGATATATAAGGGGATAGAAAAGAATAAGAAAGTAAGAAAGAAAGAAATAAATAGATAAATGATATAAAAATAAAATAACATAAAAAGAAATATAGGGAAAAAAAAAAGAAAAACACATAAATAAATAGGTAAGAGAAAAAAGATTAAAAAAAATGGAATGAAAGAAGAAAAAAGAGTACATGCCAAAATGGATCGTCTGGAATATAGGAATAAAAGCGGGTCTACCCTTTCACCATGCTTATAACTTTTCTTCATTTCGTTCTAAGACACACTATTTGTCAATCTATATCTTACTCAAATAAGTCTTGTTTTATGATATTCCTCCAAGTAAGTTTCGATCTATCTCTACATCTCTTTATGTCAAGCTCTTGGTAACAAACCTTTGTTCTTATGGGAGCATCCAATGCCATTTTCATTACGTGTCTAAATTACCTCAATCTATGTTCTCTCATCTTTTATGCCACTGGTACTACTCCCACCTTTTGTCATATCTCTTTTTGTTTTTATCTTATCTATCTTCGTATAACCACAAATCCACCTTAACATCCTCATTTTCGCTACTTCCATTTCATGCTCACGTTGCCTATGTACTGGCCAACATTCAACTACATATAACATCACAGGTCATATTGTTGTCCTATAGAATTTTTCTTTTAGCTTAAGGGAAACTTTGCAGTCACACAAAAATTCAGATGTAGTACGTCATTTCATCCACCTGCTCTGATCTTATGATTTATATCTTCATCAATCTCTCCATCTTTTTGCAAAAATGACCCCAGATATCTGAAAGCATCTTTCTTGAGTATCTATTATCCAATTAAATGCACAGAATCTTGATCTCTTTCAATATATATTATATTAAAAGGGTTTTATTTTTCTTATGTTGCATGAGACAAGTTGTCTCATGCAACACACAAAAAATGGGTGGGACCCACTTTTTTATTTTCTCTCTCCCTCTTTTTAGTGGGTCCTACTCACTTTTTGTGTGTTGCATGAGACAACTTGTCTATGCAACATGAGAAAAATAAAATCCATATTAAAAATATAATTTTGTATTACTGATAATATTTAAAATTTAAGAAAAGTGTTATAAAATAATAGATAATTAGAAGTAGAAGAAAGTCGAGATAATAGAGAAAAAATTTCTTATTGTATTATGATGTGTATATTATAAGCTTTTTACATGAATTCTCTATATAGGCTCTCGATCATCAAGAGTTACAATGAAATAAATGTCAAAATTTCATCCTCCTAATTGCACAAAATTAACCATAAAGTCACATGATTTATTCTCACAAATCCATAAAAGTTACACATTTGTATTATTTCTCTGGGGTTATGGACATCACGTTAATATCATTTGCAAAACTCCCCCTTGGATGTACATTAAGACAATGTACCTTAGTAAAACCTTACTGGGAAAAATCAAATGGAAAAAAAAAATCCTAGTGAAGGAAAAAAAGTATACATTTATAGTAATATGTATTGCAAGTTGCCTCATTAAAAAGCCTAATAAGAAAACCTATTGGGACAAAACTTCGTGAAGGGAAAAAGGGTGAAACACGTATTTTACTCCCCGTGATGATAACATCATCTAATATCTCTGAGTCCGTGAATGCCAGTCTCATATATAAGTTTCTCAAAACTTAAACTAGGTGATGTCTTGGTAAATAAAATTTCCAAATTATCTCTTGAGCAATTTTATCGAATGCCATGAAATAATTGTTCTTCCACTTGTGAACAAAATCTTGTTTGAGGTCTAGTTTTGTGTGATCAGATAAATATCATGCATTATTCCAATATCTTTGTGCTGGAGAAGAATTAAATCCTACTAATAGGCTTACAAATGAGAAAGAGAAGATGTAAGGATAAGGGGGAGAATAGGTGATGTTAAAAAGTCAAACATACACTTGATTAATATTTTCATAACTCCATTTGATGTTCACCTTTTATTATATTTGTTAAAAAAAATACTTAAGTCAGAGAAATCTAGTGTGAAAAAAGAAAAAGAGTACATGTCATCGTTCATATTTTCCCTTTAACTAAGCCGTGTAACTACTATTGAAGCTAATTAATCTTTTAATCACGTTATATACATGAGTGCAACAATCGAATTGGGATATGAAACTTAAGTGTAGATACAAAGTACGTTTTGATGATAACAAAGAGTAAACAACAAAAAGAGAATAACTTTGATCAAGAGCAAAATACATCAAGGATGTGTGAATATTGAAGACACATGGTTGAGTCACACAAGAAGAGTAATGCAATATGAGAATGGGAAGAACATGGATGAACTATAAAGAAAGGTAGCAATGGATGAAGAGCAACAAGAAAGAATATGAGAAGCAAAATCAATATCAAAGGCAACAAACCATGGACAACCTTGAAGAAAAGCTTAATCTCACAAGCCATGTAAAAGATGATCAAATCCAACAAAGCATCAAAGTATGCAAAACCAACAAGTCAATATTCAAGTTCAAGTGAAGATCAAGATCCAAGAATCAATGCAAGAAGCTAAGTCCTTGTTACTATTAGATTATACTTTTAGGGCTTAGATTCAATTGTAAAGAAATATGTTGAATTGTATTGCATGAGCTCAACATTGCATAATATCTCAAAATTGCATGACATTTGTACAAATCATCTTGGCATGCTTTTCTAACAAACGAAAATAACCTACATATGCTAAATGTGACAATCCATATTATAAGATCCAAGAATGTGCATGAAACAATTTTTTGAATCAAATTGATTACCATTTGTGAAATTCAAGCATAAAAGTCAATACGATTTGGGAAATGATTTCAACATGATTTTACCATGTTTTGAACATGTATTAACCTTATAATCTTATTTTCAAGAGTCAATTATATGTTCCTATAATGTCAGAAATCATTTGAAAGTAAAACAAAGTGTAAAAAATGCATTTTTGATCATTTTACACTTGTTGTTAGGATAGGATTTCAAATCCTCACAAAATGATTGGAATTCCTTGTTCCCAGAAGCAAGAATTCAAATCTCTTACAAAAAAGATTCAAATACTTACTAGCTAGTAAGCCTACAACGACTATAAACAGTCATAAACAGCTAGTTTTAGGAAAAATCACTATAAATACGTTTCTTATGGTTCTAAACAAATTTGATCATCGTTGTTACACATCTTAAGGATACTTTAAGAACATTTGCATTATCTTGTGCATATCTTTCAATATCTTCCAAGTATCAAACATAGTTGAGCTTATATTGTGAAAATTCATATACCTATAATGCTTCATCCACACTTTGAAAGTGTATATTAATTTCCAAACATGTTCCAAATTTAATTTAGGATTGAGAATAGTAAGACCCAAAAGTGTAAAGGTTTCCAAACACCTGCGAAGTTCGGAAGTTGTTGTAAGGTTTCCAAGCATCCGGAAGCATAGAGGTTGTAGTAGTTTCTCAAATACCAGTTAAGCTTGACTGTTAGTGAAAGAATTGATCGATCATCTTCAATCTTGGATGTAGGTCACAAGTGGTGATGATCGAACCAGGATAAATCTTAGTTTGCAATCTCTCTACCCCTTAACTCTTTCATTCTTGCAACAATTATTTTTTTGATATCTTCTATATGCTAGTGTAGGTTGTTTAATTGTGAAAAATTGTGTATCTTAATTAGGTTGAACATGTTGAAAATCTTTTCAAATATCAAAGTGAGCATGAAAAGGTAATTTAGAAACAAAAAATGGGTATTTGCAAAATATAATGTAATACTCAATTCACTCTATTCTTGAATATAGAAGCCACATTCCTAACTTTAAGGACCAAGAAGTTTTTCATTTTTTAGGGGTTGAAATGGATCTTCATTTATGTGAAACAATCTCATAACCATTGGGGTACTCATTGATGTTAGGAATATGGCTTCTATACTCAAGAGGGGGGTGAATTGAGTATTACAAAATTTTCGAAAAACCGCTTTCTAGTTTCTAAGTTATCATTTCAAGCAAACTTTAATATATGAAAAACTAATCAATACATTCAAACAATCCATAACATATAATATATTATAATTATAAAGCCTATGCTAGCATATACAAGATATCAAAGAAGCAATAAAGTTCTAGAAATAAAAAATAGGGGTTTAAAAAATGCAAACTTAATATATCTTGGTTCGGTTACTACCATTTGTGACCTACGTCTAGACTGAAGCCGATCAATCATTCATTCACTATTCGTTAAGCTTCATGGATGCTTGACAAATCACTACAACCTTCAAAGAGTTCAGGCTATTGGATGCCTTACAACCTACCGAGACTTCGGGCTCTTGAATGCCTTTCACTCTAAATTTACTTAGGTATTTGGATATCTCTCAAATACAATGGGTTTCACAACCCTCTCAAGCCTAGAATACAAAGGAGTAAGTATTTGGAAATAAATATACAATCTTAAAGTGTGCATATACAACTTGAAGCACTGCGGGGTATATGGATTTTCACAATATGAGCTCAAATATATTTGATCTTTGAAATATATTAAAGAATATGCAAATGATAATGCAAGACTCTCAAATTATGCTTAAGATATGTAAAAATAATGCCTTGAACATTTTAGAGCCGTTAGAAATGCATATATATTGTTTCGATTAAAAACTAGCCATTTATAATTGTTATATACATTCTGGACAGTAAGGATTCGAATCCTTTCGTAAGGGAATCAAATCCTTTTGTGAGGGATTTGAATCCTCCCCTAACAACAATAACATTGTTTTTATATTTTGGATATAATTTGAGCTATTTTTATTGTATTGATGTGATATTAGTCTCTTTGAAAAGATAAAAAAGATATCTACAACTTCTATGAAGACAGAAGATCCAAATCCATCATCTTGATTACAAAAAATTGTCCGGAAGACAACAATCAAATTATGCAGCAAATTTTAAGTTCAAATGTGTTCTACCTTTCTTCTAATGTTTTGAAGTTATAAAATATGTCAAGGATATTTCATGGGTTTTTTTAAAAAAAATTCAAGTATATAAAATGTTATGGAATATACAATTTGAAAAACATATTTACTTTGAGAAAAACTTTGAGCTCATGCAGTGCAATCTACCATATATCTATATAATCGTATCTAAGTCCTAAAAATGTATTCTAATATGGAATTGTACATAGCTTCTTGCTTTCAATCTTGGATCTTGATTCTCACTTGAACTTGACGCTTTGACTTTTTAGATATGACAATGTTTGACTTTTTGTTGGTTTTGATTATTTTTCACAATGGTTGTGATATTAAGCTTCTCTTAGATGTTGTTCATGGTTTGCTGCCTTTGATCTTCAATGTTTATACTTGTTCTTGCCACTTTGATGACTCATCATTCTTCTTGTATGACTTTATCATATATCTTTAATCTTCACATATGCATGATATTTTTTGCTCTTGATCAATGTTGTTATCTTTTTGTTGTTGCCACTTTATTATTATCAAAACATACCTTGTATTTACAAAGATGTGTTTTATCCATGTAAAATCTCTTTAAAATCTTCTCTATGTAAGTCAATTGATAGATAAATATTTTATCAAGGTAATTATACCACATATGCCTGTATTGCTTTAATTTATTTAATAATGTTTGAATTTGAAGTTTTATTGAATGAGTTTCCTAAGAATTTTTATATGCTTTAAGCATTTTAAACCATTCTACGATTTTTTTATAGATTTGTTTATCAATCGAATGAGCCATATAAATAGGTTGTAACAACATAAATTAAACGAAGGTCATTTATTTTTTTTAGAAGGAGTCTTGTAAGCGGGATAACGTGATATTAAATTTCTTATAGGTTAATTTTGTGCAATTAGGGAAATTAAATTTTTTTCATTTATTTCATTGTAACTCTTGATGATTGATGTTCACCGGCAAGTATACCGATCGCACAAATAATAAAGTGATAAATAAAGTTCATCTCCACAGGGATTGAGATCGAATATCAATTAATTGTGATCTTTCAGAGTGGAAGGGATTCAACAAGATGTGTGAAAATTGGTGTTGATTAGATTTAAAAATAGATCTAAAGACAAAAACTTATTTTTGGGATTTTTATGGATCAAGAACACAATAGAAATCAGATGTGATTTAAAATACATGAGAAAAACATTGTAGCTATGATTCATTCACCAAATGATTCCCGCTTTTTACTCCGAATTGATTTACAATAATCATTTATATAATTACTCAGATAAATTATCATTTATAAAGATCTAATAGTAAACCCTCAATTCCTTGCAGGATTAACCCTTTAGCCCCAATTGGAACCTCAATTCCTTGCAATGTTCCGCATGAATTTAAGCAATAAACGCGATAAATTAAGCATCTGCAATCAGATAAACGTCTATTCCTAGCACGCATACAGATCGTTACCCTACTCCCTTTCAAGATCAAAACCTCAATATTCCTATCTAGGGTTTTAATCCTCAGATTATTATCAACTATTAGAATGATCAATTCTAACAAAGAAAATATCAAATTCGCGTAGAGTAATGATAAAGATAATTATATAAATGAAAAACTATAAATCAACCCTTCGTATCAAGGGTTCACATATGGATCGTGACCCTGACTACAATAAAGAGAATTAGCCACCCATTGACATGGCTGGAAATTCAATATCCAACAAGAACATAAAAACACAAGAAGAAAAAGATGAACAGTTCTTCAGCGCAGCCGTCAGTGTTTTCTCAGAATTCTCAGATCCCTAGGGTTGTGGCTAAGAGGGTCTATTTATAAGACTTTTTTTCCTTCTTCCAAAAATACCCTCGGACTGCACCATGTTTCTTTCCCGCAAATCGGCGCCAGTTGGCGCAAGTTTGCGCCGCGCCACTGCCTGATTGCAAAAGTCGGAACAATTTCCTCGCAAAGTGGCGCCAGTTGGCGCCATATTTGTTCTTCCTTAGCGCTATGTAGCGCCATTCCTTCTTTTTTTTGGGCGCTGCATGGGGTGGGAATTTTGCACCATTTTGTTGTGTTTTGGCGCCACTTAGCATGGGTTTGGCGCTAAGTGTCGCCACATCCCTATGTAAATTTGCTCTCTTTTTAATTTGGCGACAATTGGCGCCATAGTGGCGCAGTTGGCGCTAGTTGGCGCAACTTCCAAATTACCGCTGTGAAATTTGGAAACTGGCGCGGGTGTGCGCCAGTGTGGTGCTGGTCCGCGCCATGCTGCTGGAAATTGTATTCCTCTGAACCCGTGTGAAATTGTGTCAACAGGCTTTTCATAATTTTCACTTCTTTTCTTGTAAAAACACAACCAATAGGTGAGAAATATTATTGAAAAGAAAGAATCAATATAATTAGCAAGTATGTATTTAAGTTGCTCTTTTAGGACTCAATTCTTATCAATTTTAAGACAGAAAACTACACTTGCCATAGGCACATCAATGATTAAGAGCCTATATAGAGAGCTCATGTACAAAGCTTGTAATATATTCACCACAATACAATAAGAAATTTTTTCTCTACCTTTCTTATCCATTTTTTTTATAAGCATTATTATTCATTCTTCTCTACCTTTCACCAAAAAAAATATTAAGTACATGAACCACAGCTACACAAGACAACCTCCAATACATACCCTGACAAATATAAGTTTGCATGTTTCACCAAAAAAAAAATATAAGTTTGCATGTCACATTACAATTATAAGTTGCAAAATACACCATTCTCATAAAACAACCCTCACATACAAGTTTTATCACATCATAGGTTTTGCTTAAAAACATCACAAGATCAAAACAATGAAATACAATCTTCTGGTCATTAACCAGCCCACACTATGAGTATTCATATGTTTATTGGTTTTTCATCTTGATTTCTGGTACCTGAAACAAAACCTCACAAAAGGTGAGATAAAAAATCCTAATAAGTCATAGAAAAATCCATGTTTTCTATCTAAGAATTAATTAACTATCATATAACACATTTAATCGAAAGTCAACCTGCATAGACGGTTAGAGGTGCCGTAAAATATTGTATAATACATGTTCTATGTGCACCTAGTTGACATATATGTGTATTGAGTACAAATATGATGAGGTGTCTCTCACAAGTTGTCAACTATCATACACTAGTGTCTTAGGTATAATACAAATATATCATTTCCCAACATATTCATCAATATTGCAATCTATGTGACCAAGCATCCATGATATAATGTGAACAAAGAAACACATGCTTAATAACCTCTAACAGAACCATAAATCACTTCCCACACATGTACAATTCGAATCAAAATAGAAATTCAATTATGCTAGGAGATATCCAGATATCTCCCCAGGGATATCCAGATATATAACCCAAAACATTCAGATATATGCTTGACGTATATTCAGATATCCTGTCTAGAATGTTCGGAACCCTAAAGCAGATATCTGGCAGCAGAAATAGTGGATTTTGCATAGAATTTTTCAAAAGTCATTCAACTCAAAATATTTGCTTCACAAAGGTCCTACCATGCACAAATATACTTCTATGTCTCATGGAAATTCTCTCAGCGCATACAAAAATATATTTTTGAATGTTTGATTCGAAGTTCTTTTAACATCCATATAACAAGATTGCACAAACAACATGCACGTCATAAAACATTAAAATTATTCCCCATAATCTACTATTCTACAAGCCAAAATCAACACAGTAATACTATTGGACAATACTTTTGAATTAGAAAGGAAAATACAAGAAATTGTTCTATATATTACCCTTTTTAGGAAAAATGACTAACCTTCTCTATGATTTGATTCTCACTTTAATGAAGTCTCTTTTCCCTTCAAATAAGTAGCTTCTAATTCAATCTCTTAGTTTCTAACATAACTCAATTTCAACAGAAAGATACACGAATTCTCTAACTCCCAAAAGATGATTTATTCGACTTCCTATATGATCCCGTTGAAGGAAAGGAACACAAAGAGGATGTTTATAAGATGATACTTAGTCTTTTCGTTGAGTAAAGGTTGAAGAGCTTGAAAAGGGAGGAAGATTTTGGTTGCTATTTGATGAGTAGATGAATATTGGAAGATGAAAATGATTGTGAGTATGTGTGTAAATGAGTCAAGCGGCTTGTTAGGGGCCTAAAACATGGCTTGACTCGTTTTAAAAATAGTACACGCAATGTCTCTTCAGAAATCAAGTCACGTCCCTATTTTGAAAGACCTGACCTCTAAGCCTCTAGGCTTGACCTTATTTCTTAATGAAATAATTTATCATCATTATTATTATTATTTATCTTTTATGATCGTCCTCCTATGAATTTGGTTATTAATATTATTAATTACTTTTAATAAAATAATTTATTATTATTATTATTATTATTATTATTATTATTATTATTATCTTTTCTAATTTAATAAAACAATTGATTTTTTACTCTCTTTTTTCTAATATATTATTTATGTGGCTATATTATTATATATGTATAAGGAATTGGGTGGCTGTAATATTTTCCTTCATGTTGAGTGAGATTATGCAATAAATGAGTGAGTGCATATTTCTTTGTTTTGAAATTTAACTAAGCTTTTCACATCCTTGCCTTGTAGTTAAAGTAATACTTTTGTATTTATAAAAAAAAAAGTAATACTTTTGAGTTTTGACCCAACAACTAAACACACAATAAAAATAATGCAATCATAACATATAATTTACATTTGCAATATGTCATTTTTGAAGCCTTGATAGGTTAGGCCAAACCTTATATTTTAAAAACAAATCCAACCAAGTTTATAATTTAATTTGTATCACACTAATAAGTCAAGTCATGTTTGAAATTTTTTACATAGTTCGAACTTATTTGGGCTAAAGTCTGGTTGACCTAGTTTATTTACACCCCTAAATATGAGAGTGGTAAAGGATTATCTTCTTGAAGAGAAATGAAGAGCCTCTTTGATTGTGTTTTGATTTTTTTTTTAAAATAGTTTTGTAGAATAGTTAATAAAAATTGTTTTTCAGAATAAAACAAGGAAAAATTCCGTTTGATAAAATTGTTTTTAAAAGGGTTTTAAAACTTAAAAAATAGGAAAATCTGCTTGGTAATTTTATTTTGAAAACATGTTTTCAAAGGTAAAAAACAAAAAACTCGTTTGATTACTATGATTTTAGTCAACTTCATTTTATAATTTTTGTAACCACATATAATATTTTAAATACATTTTAATAAAATATATTTTGAATACCATAACAAATCACATTATAATCATTTTTTAAAATTAAAAAAAATCACATTACAAACTAATAAAAACAAAATAAACATTTTAATCGCTATTTAACATTGTTTTTCAT
Organism: Gastrolobium villosum; assembly: GCA_032173675.1. NCBI lineage: Eukaryota > Viridiplantae > Streptophyta > Magnoliopsida > Fabales > Fabaceae > Gastrolobium > Gastrolobium villosum. The sequence continues at coordinate 40,847 of JAVKPL010012734.1, forward strand.
TTTAGACTTCTTTTAACATTAAAAAAATAATGGTTTTAGTCCATTAAAATGACCACTATTCAGTTATATGAGCATCATAGTAATGGAAGCAAGCATTATAATGTCACTCACGTAAAAATAATCCTTGCATATGCATAATAGTCACATAGATAAGCAGGTTATATTTTTTCTAACATTGTTTATACTCAAATTTCCAAATGAACATTGAATCCCAAATGTAAATTGACGATGGTAATAAATTACCAAATAAAACATCTAATAAACAAAAAACACGTCGAAGATATGGAATCATGCTGATTCAGAGTTGCCAGAGTAACGTTCCATTATTCTTCATCTCTATTGTTACTAAATACAAAGGACACTGAAACATTTTGCTTCTTTGCAACATTCTGCTTCTTGACACCAACCGTGTTACTACTACCATGCATTTCCTTCATTTGTTTGTAACACTGTATTAAACATCAAAGATTTAACGTTAGGACTAAGGAGAAAAATAATATTGAGCCAATTTGGAACTAAGACGAAAAATGCATAACCAAGTTAATATAAATTAAATCGTATACCTTTCTGTGACTGATTATAAGAACTCAAGTGTGCTTCAAATTCCATTGCCAATTTGTATTGCTTGTTGTAGAGATCACAATAAAACACCTTTCAAATTTCTTTCACCTCAGTTTGAATGCAGAAAAGAGTTAGATTCAAAATTTTCATAGAAGCACTTTGCCTTAGACATTAGGTCTACAATGTTTCTTGTTCACTTAGAATGGAACACAACAATACAAACCTCCATCTTGCATTCTATTTTTTTAGATAAACTTATTAAAGTAAAACCTTAGATTAATTATATTAATTTATTTAGTTTAAAACAAATAAACAGTGGAAATTTTAAGCTATGCTTCTTCCTTTGAGTAACCTAATCACTTACCTTGCATAACCTACTAGAATCATGTATTGCTCTTTCTTTCACAGTATACAAATAACCAATTCAACAAAGAGTTCCCAAAAAAATAAAATGCTTGCCACCAACATGGTTGCCATGATGTTTATCAACAAGTTCAACAAAACAAGGGCAAATAAATACTCCAATTAAATACCATTTCACCAATATACAAAAGATGTCAATAGTCAAAGAGGAATGATTGTGCAGAAGAAAGCAATGGGCATATTAAAAAAACTCCCTTCTTCAGTTGGGTGCCCACAACCCTAATTTTATATTCAACAAACACCACAGTTATGTAGAGAGAATGAGACAAAGCACTTCACCTGAAAAAGATGCTTTCACCAAAAGAAACTAGTGAAATCACCACAAAAAATTCTTCAGTTCCACACAAAAGCAACTAAATTTTTTCTCCATGTTTTCCAGAAAAACGAGAGAAAACCAGAAAAGATAAAGCATTTCCCAATCTGAGATTCAAGTACAAGTACAACACACAATTCAAATTCCACACACATTCATATAAACACACACACATAGAAATAAAATAAAATGAAGAGTGTGAACCTGCTACGTAAAGAACAAGTGATGGATAAGGAAGAGTTGGGAAATGTTGGTATGATTGGGGTGCTCAATGAAGTTAATGACTGTTGCATGCAAGTGAATGAAAGGCTTTTCATTTTTATTTTAGATGATCACACAAATGAGAAATTAGAAAGAATCAAAATATGCTCACACCATTGAAAACCCTAAAACCATTAGAGGAGGAGGAAGAAAAAAAAGGATGTGCTTACACTTGCAGGGCCCAAACACCACGGGTAAGGATAGTGTTCGATTAATTATACATTTGCCATTAATGAAAACACCTCTTTCCGTGTTTTTGGTGTTTTCAGAACATAAGATAAAAAATTAAAATCAAAACACCTCAAAGTTTTTCTGTAATTTCTATTTTAAAACTAAAATTTAAAAATTATTTTCAAATTACTTTTACAAAATAGTTGGTATAAAGCAAGCTTTTTTGATTTTTTGTTTTTAAAAACAAAAAACTATTTTACAAAACACTTAACAAACAGGCTAGAAGTGATTTAGAAGGTAATTTAGGGATGTGCAAAAGAACCAACAAAATTGAATTGAACTGCATTTAAAAAAATTGGTTTTCAAAACGAGTTCTTGAACTAAACTGGTTTATGAACCAATCTGGTTTAAAAAACCATGAACCAAATTGTTTTTTCTTTCTTCTTTTCTTATTTTTTTTATTCTTTGTATTTTTCTTTCTTATTTATTTTGTTCCTTCTTTTATCTTTATTTTTTTTGGTAAGCTGTCTTTATTTATATTTCTTTAGTTTTTCTATTTTTCTTTTTTCTTAAATATATTTTCTCTCTTATTTTTACTTTATTTTTTAATTATTTATTGCTTTTTTTTCGAAATTGTAATATCGTTTATATTTTTTCCCTCAATATTTTCATATTTTTCATTAGGATTCAGAATTGGTTCAAAAATCAGTTTTAGGAGTGTACAAAATAACACTACACTTAACATTTTCACAAAAAAAAAATAAAAAACATACACTTAAAAAAATTCATTTTAAAAACCAGTTCTTGAATCTAAGTAGTTTGTTTTCTCTTTTTATTTATTGTTATGTTTTCCTCTCTACTTCTCTTCTCTTATGTATTTATTTACTGTTTTCTAGTTCAAAATAAGTTTGACCCGAACTGGTTCCTAAATGATCGAATTGAACCGAACATTTTTTGAACTGAACTGAACTGGTTTTGAATTGAACCAAATCGATTTGAGACCAAAAAAAAAAGGTTGGTTCTTTGAGCCGAATTGATTTAGTTCTTCAAAAAATTCACTTCAAGTTGACCTATTGTCCACCCCTAGATGGTATAATGGTCTATAAGGAGTATGGGATGAGGTATGGTTCATCTGAATCATGTTCTTTTTTCTAAAAAACATCAAATGATGATTTTGCCCTTTTCACAAAAGAAGGCTAGTCACTTGAGCGAGGGCAACGTGAAAGTTTTATTACTTCACTTTTTAATTCTGAACACGCTTAGGGCCTGTTTGATATATGATTTTATTTAGGAATCTTGGAACGTGGGATTGGAAAAATTATTTTCTCACGTTTGGTATAAGGAAAACTAAAAATTTTCCAGGGTAAATTTTATTCTCATGATTTGATTTTACACTACCGATTCCTATTTTGAAAAACCATCCAAGACATGGTATTCTTTTTTTTACCATGCAGTGGGAAAGCAGACACACAGATTTCAGACTAAAATACCCTTGTGAGCTATTCTCATCTATGAAGCACCGACACTTTAAAAACCCTGACGTGTCGTGTCCGACACTTCCCGACACTCTCGGATACTCCGACACTCCCCGACACTCCAACACACATTATAAAAATTCAAAAAAAAAGGTTTAAAGGTTACATTGTGTTGAGTTTTTAGTTCTAACTATTAAATTCGTTGGATTATGATTACTATTTTATTGAGTTTAATATAAATATTTGAGATATCTTATTTTTTTTGCAAAATTTATGAATATTATAAGTTTAGATTCATTTTTTTATTAAATTATTGAATATTAAATACAATATAACACCACATAAATTAAAAATATTATTTAATATCAAAACGTGTCCTAACGTGTCGAAATCTAACATTTTTTAGAATTAACGTGTCGGAGTATCGTGTCGTATCGTGTCACGTGTCAGTGCCGGTGCTACATAGATTCTCATATGTTGACCCCAATTCAAATGGGACTCAGTACACTACCTAGGGACCAATCATCGCAAAGGAGAAAAATGGGGAAACCTCCTCTCCTGCACTTAATTTCTGAGCTATTTGATTGTGAGGAGTGATATTCTCACTATCAAAAATTTTCACTACCAATTTACTATCTATCTAATCACCATTAGATTAATATTTTCTCTTTTTTCAAAAACTTTTTAACAGATCCAACGGTAATGTGATGGGTCCAATGTTATCGCAACCCATAAGCATGGCCAATGTTATCAGTAGACTAACACTTCTCTGCCTATGTTCTTCCTCATTTTTTTGTTTCTAATGTAAATTTATCACATATTTCGAGCAAAATTTTATCTTCAACTAAATATACATTCAAGACACTTAACAAATATTTTCAGTAATATTTTAGCCTACTAAATAATTTTTTGTAACATTCTGAAAAACTAATTTTTCCATCATATTCTGAGTGATTGTAATTCCCGAATGAAAAACAAATTCTCTTATACCAAAGAATTTGTGGATATTACAGAAGGTAATATTATACAAAAAAAAATTACACCAATTGGCTACACATACAGAAGTTATTTTTCTTTTTCCTAATTTACGGTTATTACAGTTTGCCTATCAAAAATAATATTTTTATTATTTATATAATAGTAATCCTTATAATTGGACTTATTTTTTTAAAAATAGTGGAAAACTGTGTACTTTTTTTTTAAATATTAATAAAAAAAAGAGAAAAATAAGAATAACTTGTCTTGTGAAGAACAGACTTCCTCCAGGGCACGAAAGATAGCTCTGATGCTCTTTTCATTCCTTTTTTCTGTTCCGCCGCCGAAAACAACCACCAACCACCGTAACATAAACGCCGGCGACTAACAGGTCCGTCAGTCTTTCATTTTTTTTTTTTTTTTGATTTAACTTTGTCTGTATCTTCGTTCACTTCCTTTGCGTATTCTTCTTCTGATATAGATTATGTTTTTTTTTTTTTTTTTATTTTTATTTTTTTTTTTCAATTTGTAGCTGTCTCTTTCAACTTTCAACTGTTACATGCATTACTTGTAGTTTTTCCCCGTTAAAATGTGACTTCTCTCAAACTAGATGTAGATACATACCACGTGTTTGTGAAAATGTTGCATCAGTGACTGGGACGTAAGGAGTAGTTTTCTACGTTATATGCTTTATGCCCACCATATGCTTGTTTTAATTCCTCTTGTAATGTTGTTGATCACACTCATGACAAAGTGATTGTAGAAATTTTTTGTCACATGGGTATTGGCTTAAGATGTTCCTGTTGTTGGTGAGATGTTGTTCGTTCTTGTGTATTTTTAATTTGAAATATCCTTTGATGTTGTTTCTATTTTGTGTAATTTAATTCACTGTGAGTTCAGGTTTGTACTTGTTTATTGTTTGAAATTATTGATGGTTGGTCGAGTTTTACTCCATGTAAGTTTTATCTTGTCAAACTGATTCTGTTTAGAGATGGCTCATCACTGGTTGATCTTGCATGTGTAACTTGGTAACCTGGAAGCCTCAGGCACTAGGCTAAAATGAGTAAAAATAAGAGAATGTAGTACTACATGACATGAGTGCTGCAAAAATTTGCTTCCTGCATGTCTAAGTCACAGCATTGCATGTAGCAAGCAAGTGCTGGAAATCTTTATCTGCATAATAAAGCAATGTTTGTGCATATTATAAGTGCTGGAAAAATTGTTCTCTGCATAAGAAAGTTGTGGTACTGCATGTAACAAGTGTTGGAAATTATTATTTGCCTAACGTAGTCATGGTACTTCATAAAATTGCTTACTGCATCATAAGGTCATAATACTGCACATAACAAGAGCTGGAAAGTTATGGACTGCATAATTTGATTTTTCCAAGTCCACTTTCTAATAGATTTTCTGTTTCAAAGGGGCAATGTCCTGCATAAACTTTCTGGTCAAAATTTGGAGTTAAAATAAGAGCTGAAACAACTACTACACTTTCTAAATCCGATATTTGAATTGAGTCTCACTATTCTTATTCCATTCTACAGGAGAAAGATCGTAATCATGGTGCAGTGGCAGAGACACATTTTCCCAATTCTTCGTCGCATTCATAAGGGTGTGGACCACGCCAATCATTCAGCTTCAAACCTTGTAATTTCTCACTTAGGCTCCTCCTTTTCACAAGGTTAGGAATTTTCTGTTTATGTTGTGATATTTTCAGTTTTTTGTTCACAAGTTAGTGAAGTTTGTAAGAGTTCATTAACAAAAACCTTTCTTTGGTATTATAGGTCAATTGCAGAGGGCGTACACAACAACTTTGCCCAGTATCTCAAGGCCTATTTATCACTACTTACGACATCAGGTAAAATTGTGTTTGGATTGCACCATCATATGTAAGGTAAAGTTAAGACATCTTCTCCACTCCAACAATGGGAAGGAGAGCATTTCATGTATACCAAAATGGATTTTATATCACCATGTGTGTTTCAGGCCTTCATGTAGTAATAGTAACCCAATGAAAATTCACCCATTTTTACAAATTAATCACCAATGTTGTCTCCTTTAGACTGAGTGAGATTCTGACTGATACTATTACGGAACCAAAGTGTCTTTGTTCACAGTAGGCAGATTTTTGGATGCAGCTCTTGTGACCAAAGAGAGCGTTGTCAATGTTCTCAATCTCGTTGACATCTTTTGAGTATACCCAGGCTAAAGATTTTAATCGGAATAAAAGTGGTTTGGTAGGAATTAATATGTCAAATGATGAGTGTGGTTCCTTTGCTTCTATGGCTGGTTGTCAAATCCTTCAATGACCTTTTGTTTACTGGGGTATTCCTTTTGGAGGAATAAGAGAAAATGATAGAAAGAGAGAGAAAGAGGAAAGGAATATAGAGAGAAGAAAAGTGATCTGAATATTTTCTATACTTCCACACTAGTCAAAGTCTGATACACGTGGCCGGTGGCTCCATATAGAGCTGAAAAACACTGATGACACATCAGTTTATTGGCGACAACTACTTGAACTGATCTGAGATAAAGATCAAGTACACCCACTATTACAGTAAGCTTACTAATTGCCTGTTTGGGAGCTCTTATTTTTAGCTTCTCTTCTCCTTATAACCAAAAGCTTAGCCAAACATAATTTTATAAAAGCTCTTATTATAAAAGGAGCTTTTTTTTTTTTTATAATGAAGAAAAAAGCTAAAAGCTTTTTTTAAGATGTATGTCAGCTTTTTTAAATTCTCATATTTATTTTCCAATTATGCCCTTATACTAAATTTTTATTTGAGTTTTATCATTTACCCTTATAATTTACCCTAATAACAAAGGTGTTTGCATTCATCATTTAACATGACACAAAAAAATTTCCTACACACAAAACATTTTGTGGGGCCCGCACTTTTTGAAGCAAAAAAAAAAAAAACTAAAGCACGCAAAACGAATATCTATAACATTACACAATCACTTTTCCTACAACATAACTCTTATAAAACCCAATAACAAATCATTTCATCTACCTCCCTTCAAAACCCTAAGAAGAATTTTATACAATTATCAAACAACTTTTAGCTTTATTTTTTTAAGCGTTATTTTTTTTTAACTCTAGCTTAAAAGTAGCTTTTAGCTCAAAAAAAGATGTCTCAAACAGGCTCTAAGACTAGTTTAGCAGAAAGTCCATTATTGCTATTAACAAAATACCCCTCTACTAATAGTAACACAATTGAAGCATTTTATATGCTAATAAGGAAACCCAACGGCTTTTTATTTTTGGGCTCTTGTGATTCAAAAGGTTTTAAATGTTTGGATAATTGGAAAGGAGCTTCTCTTTTGGTGGTCAAATTACACTTAGTCAGTATTGTTTGACAAGCATTCCCCTTTACTATCTTTCTCTGGTTGTGCGGCATAGGGATTTGAGAGAATTATGTGGGACTTCCACTAGTTTGGTGTTGTTGAGTCGAGGATCATTTGATAGGTTAGGAAATGTTAAATATAAAACCATTCATTTGATCAAGTGACCCAGAGTTTGATCCTTGTCAGCCCTATTCTTCTAAATTAAAGTTAAATTTCAGAACAATGTTGGGTGGCTTGAGCTCTGTTCATGCTTCAAGCCAAAAGGGTTCTTTTGCAAGGAGGGGACATGTTAGATAAAAAAAAAATCCTGGAGCCCTATCCTAATAGCATAAGCTTTTTGGGTAGTCATTGACTTGAAACTTGTTGTAGGCTGAAAAGTAAAGGAGGTTTGGGTTTGGGTAACTTACTAGCTAAATACATTGCTTTTGGTAGGTACATGATTATGGCAATTTCCTCAAGAGCCTTCTTCCTTATGGCTTCAGGTGATCTGCAACAATTATGGTTTGAATCGGAATGGGTGGAATGCCAATCCGGGCACATTGTTACTCATAGAAGACCTTGGAAATTTATTTCACATTATTATTATACTTTTTTTCCTTAAAATTGGGAGATTGTTCTCAAATAAGAAGATTTTGAGAAGATATTTGGGTAGGTGGCATCTCATTGAGGCATTTCCGTGCCCCTATTGTGTTTCTTCTTTATATAATGCACTCGTCCATAATTTTTTGTTTTCATTAGGGTGACTATATTTCCTGGCACTTTCACTTTTTTTGGGGATTTTAATCATTGGAAAACTCAAGACTTGGGATCTCTCCTCATAGAAAATATCAATCTTTCATCTATTTGGGGTAGGAGAATTTGGACTCTTGAACTTTGTAGTGGTTACTTTAGTAAGTTGTTCTTTCATTTCTTGACTCATTCTCGTAAAAGAAGAAGTCAGTCATTGATAAATTTATTACGAAATCCAATGTTCCTTCTAAGGCAGTCTTTTGGCTGGACAGCAGTATTGAATGGGATAAATACTAATGATTAGTTGCAAATTTGGATATCTAAAACAGCCATCTCCCTTGATATTTGTGTTCTGTGCATGACCAATTCTGAATTAGATTTACATTTGTTTCTTTACATTCGGATGGACCTCTAAATCATGGGCCTTCGATTCATGTATACTGTAGAAAGGAGAGGGGGAATGGGGATAGATTGGGCATTGAGCTGGGAAGTCTAGTGGAGGAGGTTTTGATGCAAGAGAAAGTTGGCTCTAACTGAATAGATGCTTGGTAGCAGGGAATTGGTATATAGGGTGCTGGAATCATGGAAGTGAATGTGAATATGAAGGGAACGGTGAGTAGTGTTTTTTTTTTCTTGGGGTCGGACCATTTGGGTAATCAAAGTAGCTAAAGCCATAGGGCGGAGGAAGCATTCTTGCTTCTCTGATAGCTTCTTTCTTTTCTGTCATACTTTCATACTCATTTCTATATTTCATTTTATCCACTCTACTTGGACAGTTGGGCTTTGCTCCTAGTTGTTCCCTTCTATCTGTCTTGCTGTTATATCAGCTCCTATCTCATTGTCTGACTGCTAATTTCTTGTAGAATAGGCTGTTTGGTGTTTGTCCTAACTCCTAACTCCGTAGAGACCTTTAGGCAATAAGGTATAAAGGGTATGGAAGAAGAAAAGAGGTTAAGATTTTGTAAGACTGCTGTGTTCGCTGTTTTGTGGTGCATATGGTTGAAGAGGAATGCTTGGATTTTTCAAGGTGCTTTGATGTTTGCAGAATTGTTTTGGAAAAGAAAAAGGCATTTGGCTTCTCTTTGGTGCTTGGCACCAGTTTGTTTAAGGGTGTTGCCATTTCAAATTTGCAGAGAGATTAGACTGCCATTATGCTGGGTTATTATCAAGTTCTGTTTTGCTGGTTCTTTCTAATTTTCTCTTATAGTGGTTTTCTTATGGAGGATATCTTGTCCTCCTCTCTTTGTATATATCTTCTTTCTTAATGAATATCTTTTTCCATCAACAAAATTACCTTCATAATGATTCTTCTGGTTGCTTGCGAAATTGTGGTGATTTGTTTTCTTGGACTTGTTGGTCATACTCGCTATGTTTTGAAATTCACACAGACAAGATTGTTCAGATTTCTTCCAACTCATTAAGCTACAACCTAGTGGCATACTGAGCTAGTGTTATGATTATTATAATTTTATATCTCAGTATGGACTTCTTTTTGTTACAGATCATACATTCCCTTTTCTTAACTTCATGTTTTGTATTTTATTACTTGAGTAATTCCATTTCAGGGAATTTCAAGTTCTACCCAGTTGCTCGTAGATTCATCCGAGAAAACAGCTGTTTCATCACCGTTAGTCCCAGTTTCATTTTTGGGTAGTACAAAAGGTGAAGACCAGAAGCAGAAAGCTGTTACTAAGCCAGAAAAAGTTCAAGCAATATTAAAGGGAATAAAGCAGGTTTGAGATGCCTTATCTCATCATTGTTCATGATTGATTGCTTTTGATTTTCTTATATGCACGATTTGGATGTAAGTGCTTAACATTCAAACTTACACTAAGGGCATATTTGATAAACCTGAAAATCTCAGCACTGGTATTTCAGTCCTGGAAAATTAAATATTGAATGTATTTTGTTTGAAAAGATTTTAATTTTAAGTGTTGAAAATTACATTAAAGAAAACTATTAGCATTCAGTATAATAAACATGGCAACACCAGAGGAACTATTTTCATTTAATTATTTAGATTGGGAAATGATTGCTGCCTTGTTCATTCAGTGACTGCCCATGTGCTGAATTTGTTCATCATTTTTCACTTAAAACAAATTCTTTTTAGTTTTTTGTATTCATCATTCAGTGGGAAAAATATTCAGTGGTCCGGCCTCTATTTCTCCCTCTCTCTCCTCTCTTCTCACATTCTCTCTCTCTCTCCTCTCCCGGTGCATCTGGCTGGGAGGGAGCGCTGAATATTCTCTCCATTCAGTGACTGCCTTGCTCCTAACACTCCCTGCATTCCCTGCCAGCTGTGCAGGATGGTTACACATACTCCCTGCTATTCTCACACTCTTCAGCCTCAGAAACCGATATATTTCCATTGTTACCCTTCTACCACTTTCTAATATACACCTTTGTAATAGGATGGTGGCTAATACATTCTCAATTAATTCTCAGTCTTAGATCATTTCAATTCATCCTGAAGTCAAATTAGCAAACAAGCCTTAATTTTTGAAATGCTTTATTTCATATTCCGTTCATGATTATGTGCTATTCAGATATAACTATTTATAATTCAATCTTGCACTAATTTTTGAAATGTTGCAATACATATACTGTTCATGATAGATTGTTTTCCAATTCAGATATAGGTGCTTAAAATTTGATCTTGCGCTAATTTTTAAACTTCCTTATCACCTGCATTGTTTATGGTTAATTGGTTGGTTTTTGTTAGGATCCCTCTATTTAGGAAAGTAGGTTAGAAGAAATAAGGATGGGCTCAAGCTCAATGATCTAGTTGGGTAGGCCTTGTTAGTAATAGTAATTAGAAACTTAGACTTAATTGATATTGTTAGATATATTAGATATAGTTTACCTAATATTAATTTATATCATTAGAAATATTAGATAGTGTTACCTGATATTAATTTATATTTTTAGATATAGTAGATAGGGTTACTTGTTATTAATCGATAGGGTTAAATATAACAGATAGAGTTACTTGATTTAAGGGGATATTATTTCATGATTTGGGAGGATACTCCTCTATGTCCGCATTAGGATAAAAGGAAATAGAGGGCAGAGAGGGAGGCATGGCGAGATTAGAATTGAGTTGTGGGGGAGAGACCAGTTCTATCAGTTTCTTACACGATTCTGATGTGAAATTCAATGTTACAGTTATTTTTGTTATGTGGTTTGGTGTTATCCTTGAGTGAGCATTTATTTAATTTAATGTAACCTGCTAATCACATTTCTAGCATGCGTGTTTAATGGGCCTAAAAATTACGGGGTCAGTTAGTTAGTTATTCTAGAATATTCTAGTGAGTAGGATAAAAGGTTAGTGAGTGGGTGTAGTGAGGTAGGCATGTATTCAGAATTGGTTAGTGGGGAAATGGAAAACCTCTAGGGAACTCTTGAGCCTAGGTGTTTGGTTTGAGGGGGAGTTGAGGCTTTCTTGGTTTATTTTTCTGCAATTTATCCTTGTAAGGAGCTTGTCTCCGTTTATATTTTCTGCAATTTCTTTTTAATAATATTAGGTTCCATCAGTGTTAAAGTGGATACAACAAGAAGTATCACCACAGGCATATTCAGCATAGCGATAATGTGAAAATTGAAAAAGTATGTTTTGTTGCATTTATGTGGTGCCCCTGCCTACTTGTTAAGAAACTATGTGTTATTTTAATCGGCATGTAACAACTTTTGCTGATAAGCTGATATCTAATTTTCTAGCAATTGAAATGCCTCCCTTGAAAGGGGGCGAACCGGAGCAGTGGTAAAATTGTTCCTTCATGACTGAAAGGTCATGGGTTCGAATCCAAGAAATAGCCTCTTTGCAATTATGCAAGGGTAAGGCTGCGTACAAGGATTTTCTCTACTCTACACTCGCTAGTCGGGTTTAACGGGGGCGGTTTGGTTTTTTTGAAATGCATCCCTTAGGTCTTGATTGCTCTGGAAAGTGTCATAAATTATGGTTTAAGATTCAAGGGTCTGATTCCTATCTACTGGTTGCAATTTTTACATACCTTATTTTCAACCTTATTTTAGAGTCCAAAGAAGGTCAACTTGGTTGCTGCTTTGGTGCGTGGTATGCTTGTTAAAGATGCATTGATGCAGTTGCAAGTAACAATTAAGCGAGCTGCAAAAACTGCATATCAGGTAATAATACCAAGTATTTTTCATTGTCACCTCGATGGACAGGACTGTAAAAGCAATAGATTTAATTGCTTTATAAATTTTTCTAGGGTATGCATTAGATTTTGTTACTCTTTTTTCCTCCATTTTTGCCTCCCTCCCCAACCCGTTCTCATTTTTGTGGTTGATCTCAAGTACCTGGGTTTCAAAGAGGTATTCTAGATTTTTATACTAGGATAATGTCATGATAATGAGGAAGAAGGAATTGGCCATGCACAAGATCGTTTTCTAATTTCATGATTATTTTCCTTATATCACCGATATCTAATATATGGGGTCCTTCCTCTTCCATGCTCTTTGCTGAATTTGAGGTATGTTCGATTTCAATGGAGGAGGAAGGTTCCTCCTCTATTGCCTTTTATAGGAAAAGCAAAAGTGAACGCATAGTTTTTAAAAATTCTATATATTGCAGGTTATTCATTCAGCCCGAGCAAATGCCTCTCATAATCATGGGTTGGATCCAGATCGTCTCATTGTTGGTAATATTTTTAAGTTCGTAGTAATTAATAGAAATAAAGTTCATTATTATTGGATTGCCTTCATCTCTACCTTCATTAGTCAGGCTTTAATGGGGAATGATTTTTTTTTTATCCAAATATTAGAAATAAAGTTGTTTTATAAGAGGGCGAGTATGGAGCAGTGGTAAAACTGCTCCCGAATAAAAAGTCATGGGTTAGAATTTGCGAAAGAACCTCCTTGTAAATATCCAAGAGTAAGGTTATCCACAAAGATTGCCTTCACTCCATCATTGTTAGTCTGTGTTTGATATGGAGTGGTTTGTTTGTTTGAGAAATAAAATGGTTTTGTCACTTTGTTTTATCTCTGCTGATGCTGCATTCCTTTTTGTTATAGCCGAAGCATTTGTCGGAAAGGGATATTTTAAAAAGAGAATTTCCTACCATGGCAAAGGAAAAGCTGGGCTCAAAATCAGACCAGAATGCAGGCTAACAGTTGTAGTAAGAGAGATAACCCCTGAAGAAGAGGCAGAAATTGCTAAGCTTAGGGTCCACAACTTCAAGAAGCTTACTAAGAGGGAACAACGACTTGTGCCTCATCAGCTTATTGAGACCACTCCTTTTTGGGGTCGCAAAAGCAAATCTAGTGGTCAAAACTAGAGTGCTGCAGCTGCCTGAGCCTTGCTTATTTGCGAGTTTCCATGGTTCAGTTAATGGTTATGGCATTTATTATGTTACAGATATTTTTTGTGCATCACTTCCTATGATATAAACAGTTGAGTCGCCCCGAGAGTAATTCTAATTGCCTAGCTTATGTATCAAGAAATTTTTCTGCCCCATGTTGCAAATAATAAAATTTTGTACTGAACCATTTTCCGTATTATTCTCTTTTATTAGCTATTTTCCTTCCTACAATGAATGATATGATGTGTCCTGCCAGAAGCATGAATCTCTTCTCATTTTCAAGGGAAGTATGATCCAATGGTTATTTATTTGTTTTTTAGAGATAAGGGTATTCTTGCTTCTTTTTTTGTTTGTGTTTTAATTATTTAGTGTTTGGAGCGTTGCTTTTATTAGGAATGCATATGACAAAGTTACCTTTGATTATGTATGTCAAATGTACAATACATGAAACAACAACAGAATGATACGAGAGCTTTAGATTGTAATTAGGATCGGTATGCATGCTCAAAAGGCTTGCAACCAGTTATTAACATTTAATTAGTGAAGAAAATTGTCTTGAAACAGTCGACTCTTGATTTTAATACAGATAGAATTAGAATTAAAATAGTCCGATTTTCGATAAACAAATAAGAGAATTACAAAAAATTATTAACATCAAGGTAGCGAAGATCTATACCTTCAATTCATGTGTCCAAAAATATATAGATATATATTTAGACCTGACTTTTTACTTCCAAATTATGAACCTACAAGGATTCTGACAGAGGGTGGTGACTGTATTGGTGGTAGTTTGGAGCTGTTAGAACTTTGCTGTTTTATGTTTAGTGTGCATTTATGATTATGATGGTAAAGTGAGAGGGGATTTATACAAGGGTTTACTTTTTCTGTAGTTACTGCATATAACTTATCTATAGTAAGCCCAATACGACCTCGTTTTGGAGCGGAAATCATGGTGCTTTTGTAATTTTGATTTATTTTAGGGTTATAATAGTCTTTTATATTTATAATTTTTTAAGATTTCAATACAAAATCGACGTCGTTATAAATGCAGATAACTTATCTCTGCAGAAATATTTTTCCCTTTATACAAATCTTACTTGTTTAATTTTATTAGTTATAAAATTAGATAAAATTTGAACCTAAATATTGAATTGACGAAAGACTTGGATTTCATAGAGATAGATGGCTTAAAATTTGGCATGTAAAGCCACTACGAGTGTGCTATTGTTGAGGAGAGAGGACAAGATATATGAGGTTATAAGTTTAAATATAAGTGTTATTATTGTATTAAAAAAAGTTCAATGTTTTTCATATGATAGGAAATAAAATCATTTACTACACACATAAAAGTGTATGGAGTTCACGTGGAGTATAACACCTCGTGTGCATCCGGTGTATTAGCTCAATTACAGTATTAACGCAGCTTAAAATAGATTTAAATCATTTACTTAGAGTAAGATAACCTCTTGGTATGTAAGATTGTGAAATAAAATATAGGTATAGTGAAAATGTGAGTAGATTTTTTCTTTTTACATAAACAAGTTCATTTCATGTTCATTACGCCTAATTCATTGGTTATAATTACTAATCTTGGTAGGAAAGTTCTATACAATCTTACAACCCCAGGCCAAGTGGGGTATACAAGTCTGGAGGGATAAAAGATGAAAAATTGAAATTGGGCCAGTGCGTTAAAATGCCATGTAGCGCGTTTTAACGCGTGAAACAAGTGAAACTTTCCTAGGCACAACGAGTTAAAACGTGCTAGGACGCCTTCCTAACGTTCTTTGAGTTTGTTCAGTCCTGAGGACAGATATGTCTAACCAAAAAGACTAGTGAGTTATCTTGGATCTAAGTGCTCTCTCAGATATCTATGAATTAGATACCTTTAAGTATAACAGATTATTGTGCACAAATAAGAATGGCTTTTGCCAAAGGGGTGGAGTATGTGCATGATGTGCCTCTGGCAGGTGTGATTTTTCTGTGATAAAATTGACAAGAATTGAGTCATAAGAGAGCAAATTAAATACATATTGGCTAATTATATTGATTCTTTGAATGTCAATAATATTCACATTTTAATTGTATTTTTACAGGGAAATTATAGCACACTATGAGTTCCAAGCATGACGCGGGTTGCAGCGAGCACATCAAAGTGGCGCTAGGTAGCAACAAAGTGGCGCTCCTCAGCGCAACAAGACAGAACCTTGGCGCAACCTGGCGCCCACTAATGAAGAAAGTGGCGCTGCTCAGCGCAATATCACAGAAGTTTGGCGCAACCTAGCGCCCATTTACGAAAGAAAGCGGCGCGTCTCAGCGCAATAAGACAGAAGGTTGGCGCAAGGCAGCGCCAATTTACAAAGGAAATGGCGCAAGCTAGCGCCGTAAGTCAGAACACTGGCGCTAGCTAGCGCCTAAAAATAAATGAAGTTGGCGCTAGTTAGCGCCAATGAATAGTAAAAGTGGCGCTAACTAGCGCCATATATATTGGAAAAGTGGCGCCACCCAGCGCCAGATTTGGGATGGCGCAAACGTGCGCCAATTCGGTGCCAACCGGCGCCGGTTTGCGGGACGGATCTCCGTGTTTTCTGAGGGGCACTTTTGGAAAGGAAATAAAATTTTATAAAAGCACCTCTTATGCAACTAGGTCAGGAGACTTGGCAGATCTGAAAAAAGGAAAAAACACAGAGACAGGATTCAAGGACAGATCTGGAGATTGGAGGAGAAGAGCACTGGAGTTGTTCTTCGTTCTTCATCTACATCTAGTATTTCTTTATCTTTTATTTTTAGTTTATGTTGAATTTTAGATCAGCGATCATGATGTTGATCGGCTAGATCGTTTTTATTGTAGTCAGGGTCACGATCCATATGTGAACCCTTGACATGAAGGATTGATTTGTGATTTTTAATTTATATAATTATCTTTATCTTTACTCTGTGCGAATTTTATATTCCCTTTATTAGAATTGATCAATCTGATAGTTGGGGATATTCTGAGGATCAAAATCCTAGATAGGCATATTGGGGTTTTGATCTCGAAAGGGGGTAAGATAACAATCTGTATGCGTGCTAGGAATAGACGTGTATACGATTGCAGATGCTTAAATTATCACGCCCATTGCTTGATCCCATGAGAAACATTGCAAGGAATTGGGGTTTCTCATGGGATTAAAGGGTTAACCCTGCAAGGAATTGAGGGTTAACTATTAAATCTTTTAGATGATAATTTATCTGAGTGATTATATAAATGATTTTTATAAATCAATCCGGAGTAAAAAGCGGGGATCATTTGGTGAATGAACCCTGGCTACAATACTTTTCTCATATTTTTCTAAAAATCAATTTTCAATTGTATTGTTTTCTTTTTCAATTCAAAAACACAAAAACAAGTCTTTATTTTTAATTTCACTCAATTTGACAATATTTGTCACACAAACCCTATTTGAAAAACTTCCATTCTTTAAGAAAATTTTTACTTGATATTAGATCTAATCCCTGTGGAGACGAACTGTATTTATCACTTTATTACTTGTGCGATCGGTATACTTGCCGGAGTGCATCAAGTTTTTGGCGCCGTTGCCGGGGATTAGCGTTTCTGATATCATATAATCTTGATCTTTAGGATTGGATTTGTGAATATTTGTGAATATTTTTATTTTTTTTATTTTTTTTAATTTTATTTGAACAGTGCTACTAATCTCTTTTCTGAAGTTGTATGCGAGGTACTCTCCCAGAATTTCCACTTAATTTGGAGATCACTAGAGCAGAAAAGAGGAACAGAAAACTTGCTCGGAAAAAGCTTGCATTCAACGAGTTGGGAATTCTGTTCGAAGAAGCAAAAACAATGGCTGGGCACAATAATGAAGTGGACAATCCACTCATGGATACAATCCTCACACCAGCATTCAACAGACCTAATTCAAGCATTATTCATCCAGAAACGGGCAACAATTGGGAGCTCAAATCTGCCAATATTCAATTGGTAGAGCGAGCTCAGTTTGGCGGAGAGGCAGATGAGGACCCTCACAGGTTCATTGACAGATTTCTGATGATCTGTGACTCAACCAAGCACCCCCAGGTGTCCAATGATGCAGTCAGGCTGAGACTGTTTCCCTTTGCTCTTAAAGGGAAGGCTTTGAATTGGTTGGAAAGGCAACCAGCAAGAAGTATTCCATCATGGGAGATTCTTTCAAATAAATTCTTTGCTGAGTTCTTTTCCATGGAGAGGTTTAACCAGATGGTGAATGATATCACCAATTTCACTCAGGCTGAGGGTGAAACTATATGTGCAGCATGGAACCGCTTCAAGGATCTGATGAGGAGATGTCCTCATTACCCCATGACTAACGGTGATCAAGTCAAAATTTTTTTCAATGGGTGTAAACCTGAAGTGCGGATGGTATTGAATGGTGCAGCAGGTGGCAGCATCAAATCCTTGAGAGCAAATGAGACTCTTGAGTTAATTGAAAGAATGGTTGCCAACGAAAATGAAGGTTTGACAGCCAAGCCTAAGAAGGGAATTTTGCACCTAGATAATAATGATGCAGTTCTGGCTGAGAATAAATTGTTATCACAACAATTAGCAAATCTAACCTCAAGGGTAGATAAGATGCAGTTTTCTAATGTACAAGCTCAAGCTGCTGCAGTTGTTTGTGAATATTGCAAGGATGATCATGAGTCTAATGAATGTCCAACATTATTATCTGATGATCCTCCTCAACAGGTGCACGTAAATGGTGTGTGGTATGACCAGCGGCCCCAACCACATAATATTTCAAGAAATCAGAATTTTCATCCAGGAAACAATAATTTCCAGCGGAAGGTGCAAGGTACTGGTCTTGATTTCAAATCAAATAATTATTTGCAACCACCACCAGTTCAACCAAAGGAACCTTCTGATTTAGAAAAGCTAGTGGGACAAATGGCCCAACATTCAAATGCTTTTATGGAGGAGACTCGAGCAAACACTAGGAATACACAAGCTTCTATAAAAAATTTGGAGAACCAAATTGGCCAGATAGCGAAACAGGTGGCTGAAAGAACTCCAGGTACATTTCCTAGTAATACAGTCACCAACCCGAAGGATGATTGTTTGGCAATAACAACTAGAAGTGGTAAGGTGTTGACTCCTCCAACAAAGCCTAAGGAGGTCACTCAACCAAAGCCAATCACAAATGTGGAGGCCGATGAAAATGCCAAAGAGCCAGAAGAAGTGGTGATTCCTTCTGAAACTGAAGGACATGTTAAAAAAAATGAAGAAGAAGAGCCACAAATTATTGCTGTTGACAACAAGAAATTTGAACTGAATCCTGAATATGTTAGGGCTATGGCACCTTATCCAGAACGATTCAAGAAAGATGTTCAAAAGCAGCAATATTCAAGATTTCTTGATATTTTCAAGAAATTACATGTGAACATACCATTTGCTGAAGCTTTGTCTAACATGCCCAACTATGCCAAGTTCATGAAAGATTTGTTGTCAAGAAAACATAAGCTGCAAGAGTGCCAGACAGTGACACTCACTGAAGAGTGTAGTGCTATCATACAAAAGAAGTTTCCACCCAAACTAAGTGATCCAGGAAGCTTCAATATTCAAATTGCTATTGGTAACACTGATGTTGGCAGAGCATTATGTGATCTTGGGGCAAGTATTAACCTGATGCCTTTATCAGTTTGCAAATCTCTGGGAATTACTGAGTTAAAACCCACTATGGTTTCTTTGCAACTTGCCGATAGATCTTTGAGGAGACCAAGTGGTGTTATTGAAGATGTTCTTGTTAAAGTGGATAAGTTCATTTTCCCAGCTGATTTTGTGGTATTAGACATGGAAGAGGGTACTGAAATGCCCTTATTATTGGGAAGACCTTTCTTGGCCACTGCTCGAGCCATGATTGATGTGGAAAATGGCAGGTTAGAGTTAAGGATGAATGATGAGACCATCACCATCAATGTCTTTGACTCCATGAAACAATCTTCTGATAAAGGAGATTGTTTCCGACTTGATATCATTGAGCAAGTGGTGGAAGAAGAAGTATCTTCTAGTCAACAATCTACTGAACCACCTGTGGGGCAGGAAATGATTCTTTTCAAGGAAGAGAAAAATGAGTTATTTGAAATCCTTGAAAAGAAAGATTCTGACAAGGAAGATGGTGCCCCAAAGGTTGAGTTGAAGGAACTTCCGGAAACTCTCAAGTATATCTTCTTGGGGGAAGAAGAGACTTACCCTGTTATCATTAGCAAAAGGTTGTCTTCTGAACAAGAAAGCAGACTGATTCAAGTGTTGAAAGAGCACAAGACTGCCATAGGGTGGTCAATTTCTGATTTGAAGGGTATTAATCCCTCATTTTGTACACATAAAATTCTAGTGGAGGATGAAATCCGACCAGTAAGGCAACCGCAAAAAAGACTCAATCCAACAATGAAAGAGGTTGTGAGAAAAGAAGTTGTAAAACTTCTTGATGCTGGTATGGTTTACCCAATTTCGGATACTGCTTGGGTAAGCCCAGTGCAGACTGTTCCGAAAAAGGGAGGTATCACCGTAGTTCATAATGAGAAAAATGAACTTATTCCAACTAGAACTATTACTGGTTGGAGAATGTGTGTGGACTACCGAAGGTTAAATGCTGCAACAAGGAAAGATCACTTTCCACTTCCTTTTGTTGATCAAATGTTGGAAAGATTGGCAGTTACAACTACTATTGTTTCTTGGACGGATATTCTGGGTACAACCAAATCTCAGTAGCACCAGAAGACCAAGAGAAAACAGCTTTCACTTGCCCTTTTGGAGTCTTTGCTTATAGACGGATGCCATTCGGTCTATGTAATGCACCTGCCACATTTCAAAGGTGCATGCTCTCCATTTTTTCTGATATGGTGGAGAAAATCCTTGAGGTATTTATGGATGATTTCTCTGTTTTTGGCTCTTGTTTTGATGTATGCTTGTTAAATTTAACCCATGTGTTAAAAAGATGCCAAAACACAAATCTTGTACTTAACTGGGAGAAATGTCATTTTATGGTACAAGAGGGAATTGTCCTAGGACATAAAATATCTAAAAAAGGGATTGAGGTAGATGAGGCTAAATTGATGTTAATTGAGAAATTGCCTCCTCCTAATAATGTGACTGGTATTAGGAGTTTTCTAGGACATGCTGGATTTTATAGGAGATTCATAAAAGATTTTTCTAAAATTGCTAAACCTTTAAGCCAACTTTTAGAAAAAGATTCTGAGTTTCAATTTAATGATGCATGCCTTGAAGCTTTTAATCTGTTGAAAGAAAAGCTCACTACAGCTCCCATTCTAGTAGCTCCTGACTGGAATTTACCTTTTGAGCTCATGTGTGATGCTAGTGCCTATGCAATAGGTGCTGTAGCTCTGGCCAACGGAAGAATAAATTGTTACATGTTATATACTATGCTAGCAAAATATTAAATGAGGCACAAGTAAATTATTCCACCACTGAAAAAGAAATGCTAGCAGTAGTATATGCATTAGACAAATTTAGATCTTATCTGTTGGGTTCCAGGTGATAGTGTTTACTGACCACTCTGCTATCAAGTATTTAATGAATACGCAAAGCTCGTTTGCTCAGGTGGATGCTCTTATTACAAGAGTTTAATTTGGAGATTCGAGATAAGGCTGGAGTGGAGAACAAAGTGGCAGATCATTTGTCACGAATTCAGGAAAAAGAATTACAGGATGGTCCTGAAAAAGAAATAAATGATCATTTTCCTGATGAAAAAGTAATGGCTATATTCCTACCTCCTTGGTTTGCAGATATTGCCAATTACAAAGTGATAAAAGAGCTGCCACCCAACCTTACTAGGCAACAACAGAAAAAGTTCCTTAGAGATGCAAGGAGATTTTATAGCAATACGTAACTGAACCCTTGAGCAAGCCAGCTGACGCGCCGCTTCAACA
>JAVKPL010012735.1:0-63778 GCA_032173675.1 Gastrolobium villosum
TTCGAAATTCCAATTTTTGAATTTGAAATTTGAAATTTGAATTTGGATTTGAATTTTGAAATTCGAATTTTGAATTTGAAATTTGAAATTTTGAATTTTGAATTTTGAATTTGAATGTTTGAACGTTTGAATTAATGTTTTGAATTCGAATTTGAATTGGTTTTGAAAAGTTGTTTCATAACAAAAGGATAAGACAGGATCTTATAGCATATTTCTTGGATCAAGAAGTATCTTTGGAGGCACTCCCTTGGCTGTTTGGTGCGCAACTTTTAGGTGATAAGAATGTTATCTTATCACTTAAACAAACCTCCATTCAGATTTGGTGGTTGAGGGAATCAGTGGGTGAGTTGATTCAAATTTTGAATGCAACTACTCAATGTATTTGGACCCCTTCTAGGGCTGAATTATGCGCATGAGAAGTATATATTATATGATAGTTTATGAATTTAAGTTTAAATTATTTTGAACTTAATTTCATGTGGATAAGATTGGAGGTTGTTGGGAAAGTTAGTTTTGCAACAGCTCCACCTCATCTCACTGTTCTATGCGTAACTTTCAAAGGATTTTGAAATTTTGTTTTCATTTTGAATGATTTAAATCCCTCCCCCTCTCCAAGTGTGCGTATGACTTGTTCCTCACCTTAGGGTTTTGTGAAAACTCAGCCAACTCTCCTCCATCTATGCATCATTTTCCAAACAGAATACCTAGCCTCCACCTTCACCACTTGTGCGCATAGCATGCCTCACTGTGGTGTTCATCTGGTGGCTTTCAAGAAAGGGTTCTTGCATCATTGACGAACGGTGGTGTGGATCACCATTAGAGGGTTTGAACCCTTCAAGCCTGACATCTGATCTCCCTGACTGATCAGGCCAAAAACAAGGTAACATCATGCTGTCTTAAAGCATGATCCTATGTGTGCATGTATGTTCCGCAGTAAAATTTTTGTTTTACACCTTACATGCATCGGCCTTCAAAGGCCAGTTTACTATCAATTTTATTGTTTGCTTTCATCTATTTTCTGAAGATTTTGACATATTGGAATTGGAAATTTCAGGTCATACTGATGGATTCTGTGTTATTTGTGCTCTCCGTGAACATATTCAATCTTCCCTAGTGGCTTCAGGAGCCTATCTTTCACCCTTCAAGTTTGTGGACAATTTGAACCGTATCATTTTTTTTATCACTGTCATCATTATTGTGAAACTACCTTTCATATCACCATTGGCATGCGGCTAATCATTTGATTCGAAGAATTAAGGATTGTCGGAATATTAGTGATTGTATATCATTGGCTTGCAAAATGGAATTTTAATTAATTCAAGGTTATTTGCTTATTCAACTTTAACTATTCTGATCCATGACCCCGTAATAGATTTTTCCTCTATATTTAGAAGATACCAGCAGGAAGATTATCTCAACATACTTTGCTGATGAGACGACCTCCAAATACTTTCTCAACAAGATTATCATCTTCAGAACTAATATTATTATTCTTCAAATCAAGAAAACATCTTTCCAATTTATCTAAGGCACACTGCAAAAATTCATGTGCATCTTCCTGCTGGTTCCAATATGTCAAAATCTTCAGAAAATAAATGAAAGCAAACAATAAAATTATCACAGAAGTAAGGCTAGTTAGTTCTAACCACCTCTCAACCCCACAATAAGGCAAGACTATTGCACTAAAGCACACTATTTTACACAACAAGCTAAATCTAAACACATAACAAAAAAACATGTACCACCCCAAAAGGTACAACCGTGGAGGCAGAAATTTCATTATTCGAATGTGCCCCGTTATCATCGGAAGCACGCTCTGAATCCAACACATCCGGAGCCACAGCAGAAACCCGAGACGAGTGCCAAGAATGACTCTCGTTGGAAGGCAACACCGACGGCCATGGCGAATTGCCAGGGAACGAAGGGGGGACCAATTGAGAGGCATTTAGATTTAGGGTTTTGGCTTTAGAAAGGGGGTTTGGGTTTGGTACCAAAGGAGCGTCCAATTCTGATATGTCCTGTCTGTCTTGTGCAAAGAGTGATGATGAGCACACGAGACTTGAAAACGGCAAGTTAAGGCTCTTTTTTATTACGTTTTTTAAAAATACTTTTTTACTTTTCAGACCAAAAAGTAAGGTTTGTTTTGTAAAAACAGTTTTAAGGACCGTAACTATTTTTTTGCTTTTAGAATTAAATTTAGAAAACATTTTGTCTGTCTGAGTTATTTTTGTTTTCTATTTTGGTTTTTTGAGAGACTACTAGGGTTTTTTGAGAATAAAATTTTGGGAGTAAATTTATATTCGAAAGGCTTCGAATGAACGAGAAAAAAAATTAAAGAGGTGAATTTGGGGGTTAGGGTTTTGAGATGGATGAGAAGAGGAGGGAAGATGAAAAGGCGTTCAAACAAACTTCTTAGAGAGATAAAATGAGAGGGAAAGTGACTTCACGCGCGCTCTCTCTCTCTCAACTCCCACTAACACTGTTACTGCTTTCTTCACCACTAGCAATATCTTTTATAATGATAAATTCTTATAAAATAAGGAAACAATTTGGATTATTTCAAGTGAACAAATCATTGTGTGATTATATTATTTAAGGAAAAAAGTAATTATTATTTTAAATGATATAAAGTCGTGTCATTTTAAGATATAGAAATAAAATAATATTTTAAGATATACATAAGAGAATCCAAATACAATCATCAATCATCCGATATTATCAGATTAATATTATTCATTTTAAAATCGGGCAATTGTTATTCGTGATTTGGTGGTATTTGGAAGATATTTTATATGCATTTAATGATAAGGATTAGAAGATTTTAATGTTTTTCCTTTTTTAATTGGTAATGCATTGTATAATACTATTTAGGATAAAAATAAATATTTTTAATAAAAGTATCATTTAATAAAGAATTTATATAATTCTTAAAAAATGTCATATGATATCAGTTTTTATAAAAATTTATTGATAAGTGTGTCCAAAACATAAATTAATTTTTATAAATTTTTTAAAATATTTTAAAAATTAATATATTTAAAATATATTTTTTTAATATATTAAAATTAAAATAACATATTGATTTTTAGGATTACACTGGTCAACGATGTTAATATATCAATATCTTATCAGGCCTTATCCCTCCCCCTTAGGGCCTGTTTGGTGCAGTGGCGTACCCACAGCTAAACCAGCAGGTGCCTTGGCACCTGCTTGGTTTTTTTTTACTTATTATCTAATTAATTATTATTAACTAATGTGAAAATTATAATTTGGCATCACCTAAATAGAAAATTAAATACTCGATACAAAGTAACAACAAACCATCTAAATGCAAACAAATAATAAGGAACATGTATAGTGTGTTTATTTTTGTGTTCTACCTTTTTTATATTTTATCCCGTATATTTGTTTTTTCCTGCTTTATTCTAATCATTTATGTTATTTATTTTTAGTCCTATTATTTAAAAAAAAAAGATTTCTAAACTTAATCACAAAAATGATTTGTTAACTTATTTCAAAATTTGGGCCCAACTAAACCAAATAAACCCATTTAAAAGTAGGAAAAATGGTTTGTCCTTTTAAATGACACAAGATTGTATACTTTTAGTTTTTGACACTATATCTTAATGATAAAACATAGTTATAATGTTATCAAAAAAAAACATAGTTATAATATGAAAAATTGCTTCTTTTTTGTATTTCCTCAGTCACTTCAGTAGACTTAGAGAGAGAGAAAAAATAACTTTTCATATTATAACTATGTCTTACCGGTAAGACATGGTATTAAAAACTAAAAGGACACAATTTATGTCTTTTAAAAGGACAAACACTTAACCCTTAAAAGTAACAATCATGAAACTAAATGAATAACAGGACTATAATTATGAAAGATGAAGGTCCGTTGAACTATTTTATTTTGGGTTATTGCACACACAAACAATAGTCAAAAACCTAATTCCCAAATGTGAGAACTTTAAATTTGTATAATTATAATAAACATTTTAATAAATATTTTTCCAGATATTTTTATATAATTATAATAAATATTTTAATAATTTGATATTTCAATTTTTTTGGCAGCACCTAAATTTTTTGGCCGGCTCCGCCACTGGTTTGGTGTAATGTATAAGGCCTGATAGTATAAACTTATACTATACGTTATGACATTTCCAGTTGTTTGGAGTGACCATCGTATAGTATAAGCTTATACAGCATGACCCCTTTATACATCAAAATGATGTATAATTTAATCCGGCCTAGGAGTGGTGGATTAGGCCTGATAATGGATTGATGTATTATTGTTTCTTACAAATACAATTCCCAAGAATTAATATATTATTTCAATATTTATATGTTAATTTTTTTTAATATATTAATTTTTAAAATATTGGAGGATATTATCTTATACAATATCATACCAAACGCTGGATAGTATTAAAATTTAATCAGGTCTTGTACAATCAGGTCTTATACTATCAGGCCTTATCCTGTACTATGCACCAAACATGCCCTTAGACCGAATTAAGTTATACATCGTTTTGATGTATTAAGAGATTCTGCTATATAAGCTTATACTATTCGATGGTGACACTAAACAACTGAAAATGTCATAACTTATAGTATAAGTTTATACTATCAGGCCTTATACGTCACACCAAATAAGCCCTTAGCTCACCTTGTTCAATAGTAAGATTCTTTCCTACTATGTTTCAAAACGATGCAATACTATGGTGTAGATTTAACTATAAATTTAAGAGGGAATATTCTTACTACCAAAATTTTCTATTATTAACTCACTACCTATCTATCTAATCATTATTAAATCAACATTTTCTCTTTTTATAAAAACTTTTTAACATTCTTTCTATTTGATCTAATGGTGATTAAATAGATAATAAATTAGTAGTAGAAAATCTTGGTAGTAACAATATCCTCCCTGTAAATCTAATTGCAATATACCAAGCTTGTTGTAGTAAATATTTTTGCTTTCTACTTTTTTAATAAGAAAAATCAAAAATAAATGGCTAGTTTAAAACCACAATAGTGTTAGTCTTGCGCTTGCCAACTTAAGTGATTATTTGTAAGACATTTTTTTTTAAAAAAAAATATTTCAGTTTTTGCAATAGAATTTTTTTTTTCTATCACACTCACGTAGAAGTAGAAATAAGTAAATTCCATTATAATAAGAAAAAAGAAAAAAGCTAATGAAATATAATAGAACATACTCACTTTTATATAAGTATACCGGAGAAAAATTTTATCCAGCAAAAATAAAAATATTAAACCCTTTCGTTTTATAATGTATGTGAATGACAATTTAAGTAAATCTTCAAAATTGAGTCATAATCGCAGCTTCTTTTTTATGTTTTTAATATACCGACCATTTGAGGTGAATCAACTCATGTATTTAATAAGAATTAAACCCAAATTTTTTCTCCAACTATTCAATTTGTGTTGTCAAACATGTATAATCACAACTTCTTTTTACATCATGAAAAATCATAATAAAAAAAACTAGTTTTGCTAGCTATGATATTGATGCTAAATTTCTTGCAAAGGATTAAAATGAACAAAAATAAATACATGGAAAATTGGCAATGATAAAAAGTTTCCATGAATGCCAACCGAAACATTTCCCCCTTTACCCATTTATTATCCATGCCACATATATAAAGAAAGGGTGAAGGCCTTTGGATGAACCTTATCTTACAATGTTAATGATATTACATGGATCTCAGCAACCTTAACCCCAAAATTTTCTGGACGTCCTTTGATAACAGTCAGAAGTGAGTCAAAAAAATGTTAAAATTTGGAAGGTTAAAGACGTCTTTTCAAGTAATTTTGAAAAGATTATTTCCATGAACTGTTAAAATATACTCTGTTAAAAGAGTGAGGATATTCTAACTACCAAATTTTTTACTACCAACTTACTACCCATCACATTACCATTGGATCAAGGAGAGAGAATGTTAAAAAGTTTTTGAAAAAAGAGAAAATGTTAATCTAATGGTAATTATATAGGTAGTAAGTTGGTAGTAAAAATTTTTGGTAGTGAGAATATCTCTCCTCCTATTAAAATATAAAGTCACCATAACTATTTATACACTCTCTCTTTGAAATAGAACATATATGTGGGAAGCTCCAACAAAACCTTGATTCATACCTGATTGCTAAGAGCACCTCTAAAGTTACATAGTTCACCCATTTTGGCTCTAACCGGTCAATGCAAACAGTTTAGATATATTGCCTTCAGTCCTTCACTAATAAGGAAAGTGTGCAGCAATATGGGTGGTTGCAATATTTCGGAAAGTGAAAGCCAAGATTGGCCCTTTCTGTCTTCTCTCTCTTTATTCTCTTGAAATATTATAGTTAAAGGAAAAACATTAAATATGAGAAATCATAACCATCTAAAGAAGAAAATAAATATAAAATATTAAATTTCAAAAATTATGACCATACAAAAATGGAAATAAATATAACCATTGTATCAACATAATCGATCTAACGGTGAGATTGATTGATAGTAACATGGTAGTAACATAATTTGGTTGTTACAATATCCTTCCCCTTTTTTTTAATTACAAAAGTAAGGCTAATTTGCATATTATTACCAAAGTGTCGAGTTGGTGTTTTGACCCAAAATCAGAAAAGAAAATTACTGGATTAATGGTTTTTTTGGATATATAATGAACAATGAAATGAAAATGAATCAGAGACAGACCGGTAGCCCATGTCCGCAACTGGACATGAATTCCAAATTTTTTTATTTTTTTTTGTTAAGTATAGTAGTAAAGTATGATGTTGGTTAGATTAAGCTTGCTTTGATATATAATGAAGAATGAAATGAAAATGAATGGAATACGGTGGGATGGAATGAAATGACATATATTTTATTGG
Source organism: Gastrolobium villosum (assembly GCA_032173675.1). Taxonomy (NCBI): domain Eukaryota; kingdom Viridiplantae; phylum Streptophyta; class Magnoliopsida; order Fabales; family Fabaceae; genus Gastrolobium; species Gastrolobium villosum. The sequence continues at coordinate 6,898 of JAVKPL010012735.1, forward strand.
ATATTTTATGAAGTCATACAACAAATCAGTTTGATAAAAAAAAAGTGTTGGGAATAACCTTTTATGTTAAGTTGAAGTTTTTTTTTCTTATTTATATTTTTTTTTGAATGCATTAAAAATTTTATTTAAATAAAAATTTCAGGGGCAAATGTGCGAACATAAATAATATTTTCTGAGTCCGTCACTGACTTGAATGCATATATTCTGATGTGTCTCCCTACATTATTTTGATAAATTTTTTTAAAATTTTGCACCTATTGGGTTAATGGTTTCAGATTTCGAATCAAGATGGTCAAAAGGTCGTGCCAAGTTTGAGTTTTTTTTTTCTTTGAAAATTTCCTTTAGATTAAATTATTTTTATTTTTTTTAAAGAAAAATACAGATACAAGAGCCTTCCAATCCTTAATTATCCATAGGTTAGTCATCTTTACCATTTCTTATAGAGTTTTTCGCCTCTCGTCTTATAACTCTCTTCTGACTATCACCTACGGATTTTTAAAGAAGGAAGTTTTCTGGTGAACAGAATCCCTTAAAAAGATAAATGTAAAGCATATTTTCTTCTTTTTTTAGAAGATATTATGGTAATAAAATTATACTATATTTTTGGAAAGAAGAGAGAAACTTATAAAGTATTCATGGAGCTAAGAACACAATAATTGTATTTCTAGTTCAATCTCTTCCATCTTATAAATAACAAGCTTCGTTTTATAGACAAGGAAATAGAATACAAACGTCAAATCTTACATCATAGGCACACATAATAATAATGACACACCAACAATTACTTTTGACAAAGCATTACAATTCAAGATATAAAAAGTAGCCTTTTGACCGAGGAAAAAAATGTATATCATTTTAAAGGACACAAAATTATGTCATTTTAAATGAGAGAAAGAGATAAATCATGAAAGAGAGAGTGGGGGTAAATTTTTTTAAAAATGTGGGTCCCACCTCTATATGAGAATGAAAGGATGTAAGATGTGTCATTTAAGATGACACACCTTTTACCCTTTGACAAAACATACTACAATACAAAAAGATAAAGTAACTTTTGACTTTAGCACACTATAATCCAAATCATTAAAAAAGCTTTGTCTCAAGTGACTTTTCTGAAAATGACTTTTTTTTTGTCATCGCTTTGCAGGATTGATTGTTTAGGTGTTAGATTGTGCTCTCTCCTTTATTCAGAATTAAGACTGCCATAAAAAATATCATACCAAAGCTGATCAGTTTTTATCTTTTCTTGCATGATCTCATTCATGACCTCTGCATTAGAATCTTGAGAATCTTCAAAATTAGAATTGAACCCTCGATATCTAACTAGTTCATTAACAATATTATGAAAAGGAATTACTTCTGAGCCTTGTGATGAACTTGGGCCGATTAGGTTGAGGTATACCAATATATCCAAATGTTAAACTTTCTTCAAATTATTATATATTATCATCAAACGTTATTAATTTAATCTCAATTAATAATAGCTTTCTAACTATTTTGATGTTAAAAATTATTCAGGCACCTAATTGATGTAATAATATTTTAAAAACTAAATTAATATTCTATGAAAAAGTGTATAAACAAAAATTGGAGTTCTCATTTATCTTAGCACGTGATACAAATGTGACACTTTTCATAACTCAGTTGAACAATTGTTGGATGAATATATAGTTTCATGATTATTCCACGTCAAATAATGAAAATTAAAAATAATCCATTCTTAAAAGGCAAGTTGCGAAGCGGGAAAATTATTCGTTTTAATATTTCTTTCTCAAGACCAATTTTTTTAAAATTAGTCATTTACTTCTCAAAATTTGTCTCAATTTAATCATTTGTGTACCGCTTGTGCGGAATATGGGAATGTGATGCATCATTTAGTATTCAAAATAAAGTATTTAATCACAAGAACTAAACCAAATTTAACCTTGTAAAGATTGTTTAAACTTGACCTAGTTCTAATGATAATATGTTGAATTGGGTTAGATAGTGTTCACGGTCTGAATTGGTTTTGGAAGAAAAAATTATCCAATCCAACCCCTTTGGTTTCATCATATAATCATATATTCGGTTTGATTTTTTTTTTTTCAAATCTGATCCGATCTAATCCAATCCAATTTTTTTTTTTTGGTTTGGATTGGATCAGTTTTTTATTTTTTTGAAAAGCCTAAAATTTATTTAATGATTATTGTGCAAATAACATATATTTTATATGTATTGGCTTTGTAAATTTTTTTTTTGAAACACAAGCATAAGCAAATGATGATCTAATTTTTTTGGGCAATGAGATATGAAACTCTACACAGATGAAATTTTACTGATGGGATGCACGTAGATTTTTCTTGGATTTAGCTAATGGGTTAGTGGGTCTTGGGTTTAGAATTTCTTGGACTATAATTGGGGAAAGATCCAAGTAGATAGAGAGGAATTAATATATTGGATCGGTTTTCACCAACCAAACTGAAAACGGATCCGATCTAATTAAAATTTGCGATTTTTTATTTTATTTTTAATTTTTCGGTTATCAATTTTTCGGTTCGGTCACCGCGGTTTGAATCGATCGATAAACACCCCTAAACTAGACATTGTAATACTACATAACATTCTAAAGCACAAGATTGTATGTCCAAAAAATTAATTATTAAAAATTATGGGCTGAGTTAATTAGCAAAATCTCAGGTTGATGATTTAATATAAAACTATATCCGTGGAGTTTGTGACTATGAACTAACAAAAATAGCATAATATAAATAAAATGTAGTGCTAGACATAATTTAACAAATCATGAATGTTGTTATATATAAAACTAGTTGACATGAAAAACAAATCATTCAATTGTTTGTTTCATAATGAACTGTTAGTTTTCTCCATATTCATCAGCTTAATAGTTTAGCTTTATAACATCACTTAGAAATTGCAACAGTCCATAAACCTGAGACACCATATAATTTTTGCTAGTAAGCACCAAATGGTGACAACCTGAGCTTCATGCATGTAGGAACAGAAAGATCATTGCAACTGAAGAATGATATGGATAAATGTACTATACACGCTATCCTAGAACACTTTCGGATTAAGCATCAGCATTAAGTAGAACATGCTTCACAATTACACCTTATAACTTGTCCATCCACTGAAGGATACTGTCTTGAGAACAAAATTGCAAATTCTGCATGAAAAATCAGAATCACTGAGCAATGAAAGAATGATAATATATTGGAGAACTATAGAAGATTAAGTTTATGCTTACAAAAAGATCAAAATCTGGAGGAGTATCCAATTCCAGGGTGTCAAGGAAAGAAATTCCATAAGATACATTATCATTTACAGCCAAATTATTTGCAGTGCAAGCAAAGCTGTTGAAAGTGGTAGAGTTCAATCCAGAATCATTTAAGAGGGTAGAAGAATCTAACATCTCCTTGCATAATAAGATGTCTTCTAAGCCATCAAAGTCACAGTTTTCAACAACAGCCTGTGATTCACCAGCTAACCATGCAGGTTCACCCGTATTGTCCTCATTTTGAACATCAGATGGTGGGGCATGTGATTTTCCAGGTATAGACTTGGCATCCTAGTTCATAAATATTCACATTTCAAAAACAAACCAAAGAATGTACTTGTTTGGAAAAAGAGTGTAAAAAGGTTATATGACCTTACTTCTATTTTGATTACTTAAAAACAAAATTTAAGAGAAAATCAAGTTCACTTGTTTCTAAGATGTGTCCATCAAATGTTTTTGTAGGACTAGAAGTTGAAATACAAATGCAATCTTGAATGCTATGCTTGTTTCTGAGGTGGAATGTTGTATTTGATTTTTCTTTTTCATTTGAATTTCATACAAGATGATCATCATAGCTTCCTCAAAGTTTAAATTAATCATCAAAGCAAACTAAATGTAAATAGAATGGCTACTACACACCTGGCTGAATGACAGAAGTTCATTTTCATCAAAATTGTCATCACAATCAACACATTTGCCTGAACGAGGTCGACATGGAGGATTTGTTTTTGGGGTTCTTGGACTTGTTTGCGGTGCCATGTCAGAATCTTCAACCACTGAATTCTCTTCATTTGTCTCAGTCTGCTTATTCTGCTGATAAAAGATTTTTGAAACCACATATTCACCATCCCTCTCATCTTCTTCACTCCCTAGATGGTACTGGTGTAACACCCAATTGGATTTATATGGATTGGACCCTTTCTTAGATCTTATATAAAGAACCATGATCTTTTTAAAGCCCTTACGTACTCCATCTTCTATTACAGGTTTGGTTTTACCAGTCTTGTGCCACCGCACATGCTCCTCAGTCAATCCATGTTGATGATGAATCTTTCTACGCTTTCTTTGTCCAGTAGCATATGCATTAACTGTTCTATGAAAGAAATGGACATTACTCCCATCTTTCTTAGCACCTGAAACAAAACAGGTATAATTTGATTAGAGAAGGTGCTCCAGAAAAAATGCATTTAGTCTGGAATTGGTCAGAGCCAACTGTTGGAATTTATGTATAATTGTGTAGACAATCTATTAGTTATGAATAAGAAGTGGGTTAAGGAAGAAAAGAGAAAAGGGAAGTTGAAGGGATGTGTGGGTTTAAGAAGTCCCACATTGGACAACTAGTAGAAGGTGAGTGAGTGAGTTTATAAGCTCCCACCTCACGCTTCTAAATTTTTTGTCTTAAGTAGGCACATTCTTGGGCTCGGATTTAATTCCTCATACTACATACATTCATCTGTCTATTCCATTATATTGACATCAAGTAAGTCTATTCCAATTTTTCATAATTGTATTATGTATGATAATTATGATCATTTATCTCCTCTGCTTTATATATGGGTTCAAATCTCTTAATAACACCAACTTGCAAATTCAATAGCCAGGATTGTATAAAGTGAATTAGAAGATAATTATTAATACCTTGCTTGCCCACTAAGTCAGGAAGGTTTTAAGTAGTCTTCTTTGATATTTTTGTCAGGTTTAGCATATTGACTTCATTTTGTTGGTGTATTAGTCAATTGAGTATTGTGAAAAGAATGGTAAATGTTTAAATATCTGAAAGGAAAAGAACAGAGAACCCTCACCTGGAAGATTTTCTGGATGTGTAGCAAATGCCCTGGTCTCCTTCTATAGTAGGGATGAACTCATGGATAAACATGTGTTGCTCTTTGTTTCCAATACAACATTTTGCTGCTAAATGTTGTAAAAGTTCAACATCAGAAGGGTCAAACTTTACACCAGCAGGAAAGCCAGGCCACTCAGAAGAAACCTACACAGGCAAAGGAATATTCCAAATGAAACATCTGCAATCAATCAAAATTTATGCATAACTGTTTCAAGAATTTAATCCTAGTATGAAGGTGAAATTTGCAAACTTTTAACATTAAGAACTTGAATTAATTGTATGAGCCAAAAGAAGAAAAATTTAAGTTAAAGGAATTGGAGCATGTACAAACTTCATGGTAACATCAAGAACTCTACTATAAGAGCCGTGTTTATTGCTTATAGACTTATAACATTTCTCTATTTTGGTGCATGTGTAATTTTCAAGAATAATATATGGATTGAGATTGAATATTATGTTGAATTCGAGCATACATCACTGTTATCAATATGGTAATGACATTTTGGGCATTCACGATATGCTCCAAAGTCCTTGATTTGACCAGCTGATGACAAAGAAGTATTTTTCACTTTCTTTGCAAATCCTACAATGTCAATAAGCCAGCTCCTGCAAAACAAATATACTCTTTAGCTCATCTTTCCTTCAAAAAACATTGTTTACTTCAAGAACTTCGTATACATTAGTTAAAAAGATGTTTGTTTCAAAAAACAGAAAGAGAAGAAACTACAATGGTGCATAAATAAGTGAAAACTATACTAGTTATTAGGTAATAAACCATAATTCATTAACAATTCACAAGAATGTCTCACCAAAACAACTTATGAAACTATAATTTCTAAGATGACTATAGTAGAATAGAAGTGAAAACTCTACCTCTTCTCTTGATGTCACTGAGTATATTTAATAATATGAATGAAAAATTATGTAAGGTCCAACCAATTAAAAGAAAAACAGAGATGGGGACAAAAGAAGAAAAGCATGCAGAAAGCATGGAAGAAAGATGGGATTTTGGGAACACAAATTTATGTATTGCTATTGATTCTGGACGCTGAAGGACAGCAAACTCTAAGGTTCTATGATAGCAGCAAGGCACTCTACAGAGTACAGCCTATGAAATTAAATATAGAAATGAACACTAGTTTTTATGTTGTGCTGCTGCTAATAAAATTAAGCAAAAGCTTAAACATAGGGGATATCAAGTTTTAGTGTTTTACCCAACAAATCAGCCCAAAATCATAGCAATATTTGCTTATATCTTAATAATATCATCAGGTATAAGATATATATGAATATATAATATTTGATAGATTAACAAAGACTTGTGCAAATATCCTTAGGTGAGAATGTGCATTGTCAATTACTCCTATCTCCTAATTATTGTTAGTTGTCACTCTTGAAATTCTCTTAAAATAGACTTGTTCTACCAACTGCCTCGTTTAGAGGAGCACAAGGGACACACTCAAGAGACTAAGGCATGAAAGGTTACTTTTTCCATGGATTATTATTTGCTCTAGATGGACAGTGTCACGTAAACTAAGTCCTTGTTCACCACAGGCCACCCCTACGTTTTCATTAATAGATACTAAATTAGGAAACTCCAACGAGGCATTCTTGGTTGTTACTTGTTACTTCACATGACCGTATCCCTAAGACAAATGGCTGTATTTCAATCATCCTGAGAGCCACAAATCATTATTTAGCACTTCACAAATGTTTTCTTCCCATAATGCACTGTCAGTAGCAGAAAGGAACTGGAAGTATTTCCAACTTAAGCAGCAAACATTAGAAACTCTTATTCCGGATAACCCACTTACGTAGGCCCAACCACCGGGGCCGGTCAAAAAGGTTCACTTCTAGAAGGAAGCATAGGATTTCCCTTCTTTCCCATGCAGATGGTTGTCCCTGCACACTGGCAGGGATTCAGCATGCCTAGCCTGAAAAGGCTAGGCTGGCTAGGTGGATTAGAGATCTCACTCTAAATACCCCTTCTCACATGGAAGAAGGGGTTACTCTCCGGCTCCACCTTAGCCACTTCACACACCTCCCTTTGATGCACACCATGGGACGTTCCACTAGGGCTTTGGTCTCTACCATTGTTACTGTGGACACCCCCTATATCAATATACTTCACCTACACATCTTATGTACCAACAGTACACTCTCCAATTATATATGTCTTTAAGTACCAGCTAACTAAGTTTCCATATATGGAAAAAAGCCAATACATGCAGTCCATCCATCGTACACCAACAGTAACACCATCAACTTCAAAAGCCAGAACTCAACCATGTGATGTGATGTGATGTAACACCCTATATCGTTGTGTACTTCACTAATTTTACCAAAATAAGCAACAAACAAGAGACCAATAAAAAAGAAGAAAAAAAACCAAGCAGGGGAACATTCCTCTGACACTAGCCTGTTGAAATAAAACCACCCAGAAAAGAAAAATTGGATTTTTACCCATCAACACTAGAAAGGGACTTCAACCCACAATCCCAATTCATAAGATCATGTAGAGATAACCGAAATTGGGGTGTTGAGAAAACAACCAGAGATAGAAACTTTGTAAGCAAAACATGAAACTTGCATCGCAATCTGCTAATGCTTAGTGCACAAGTGCTAAGCTCACCTAGCCATGCTTAGTGCACAAGTGCTAATGCTGAGAGAGAGAGAGAGAGAGAGAGAGAGAGAGAGAGAGAGAGAGAGACGCGTTTGGTAGGGTGAGTTGTGAGTATTTAAAGAGATTGAGTATTGAGTAAGTCACCGAGAAAAGAGAAAGACATTGTATGTTGTGTGTGAGCGGGATATTCTCTCACAGACTCGACAATCGAACATGGAAAATCTGTTATTGAATTTTCTGTGCATTTTCCATTGTGATTTGTGACATGTATTTTATTTTAATTAAATTATTAATAAATAATTTATTTTAAAATTAGATAAGAAAATGATTTGACAAATAAGATAGGTGACATATTATGGATGACAGATGCACAAAAAATATAGTACATCTAATTCCACAAAATTTTTTTTCCTCAACCTGGATTCACAGTGGGACCCGCCATTGACTGAATGAGTCTTCACAAGTAGCTGTCTTGTCTCCCCGAAAACCGAGGGAGACATTGTGGAATTTGTGGTCGTGCTGCCTTGCTCCCCAAGCATTAACGTTATTAATAGTTAGATTCTTTCCTACTATGTTTCAAAACGATGCAATACTAGATTTAAAACCAAGCTATAAATCTAATTGCAATATACCAAGCTCGTTGTAGTAAAGTTATAATTATTTTTGCTTTCTATTTTTTTAATAAGAAAACTCAAAAACAAATGGTTAATTTAAAACCACAATAATGTTAGTCTTTGCCAGCCAGGCTCCAGTTTGAGTCCGTGTTTAAAAATTATATGTGTATTTTTCTTAATTTTAATAAATTCATATTATAATATATTTAAATTATATTAAATACAGAGCACCTAAGCAGGCAGCATAAGAAGAATTATAATGTTATTAAATATTTTTTAATTTTACTAAAATATATATATATATAAATATATATGTTTTTTGGGAATAATATCTGTCATTTTAAAGGATATAGCCTTATATCATTTTAGATCATAACCGTTGATTTCCGTCCATCAATGGTTATAATCTATTGGGTCAAAATTATTAATTAATAAATTTATTATTTTTGACCCAATAGATTATTACCGTTGATGGACGGAAATCAACGATTAGGATCTAAAATGATATAAGGCTATATCCTTTAAAATAATAGATGTTTTCCCCATATTTTTTATATAAGTGAAAATTGAACACATAAACGAATACAACATACCCAAATCTTTTACCAAAAATATTTTAAGTTTTTCCAAGGCCACACCCAGACAACACATGGCTCCACCATTGAGTTTTGCGCTTGCCGACTCAAATGATTATTTGTACTACAATTTTTATTAATATTTTTTAAGAAGTATTTCAGTTTTTGCAATAGAATTTTTTTTACTATCACACTCGTATAAAAATAAGTAAATTCTATTATGCTTAGTTGGTATTTTGACCATTTTAACACTTTCACACTTTCACACTTAACAACCATTGATCCATTTATTCAAGACTAGTCAACCTTGATTCTTATTGGTTAGTCAACACTTACCTTTGATCTTTAAGAATATAATGCATATAAGGTCTCAAAGAATCAATCGTACATCAAAAATCATACAAAGAATTCACAAAGTTAAGTTATGTTACTAACTTAACAACTTTGCATTCAACTTTGACCTAAACCAACTTTCATTGGTTATCAATTTTCCTTACTTTGACCAATTTTTAGAAATTAATCTAGACATAGTTTGATCAAGATAAGATCACTTTGAAACCATGAAATTAATCATAGAGTTTAATTACACCATCAAAATCAACCTTTGTCTTTACCTTGGTCAATTACTAAATTAATACTGACTTTTCACATAATGACATCTATGTCCCCACATATACCTTATACTTATCCGAGGGTGCTATTAGACTTGTCTGGCATGAACTGCATTCTTAACTTGATTATCATGTCAATTACATGATTTACCGTTTACCGGGTACTTGAATACATGTTTAAATCATACTTAAATACTTAATTAATTTGCTGCCAATTATTTGACAGTGAGGGTTATCAACGTCTCCATATAATTTTGAAAATGTCCTTCACGCTAATGAATTAACACACAATGGAATGCCCTTCCTGGAAAACAAGATGAGGACCATATCATCCAAGAGAATCCTTGAATGAACATTTTATCCAGACTTATCCGCCATGAAAGTTCTTAATTTCTACGACATTCTTGGGTTGTTCCCAATCTACAATTGCCTCTATTTATTAGGGTCAACAACCACTCCATCAACAGAGGTGACATGACCCACGACATTCACTTCACACACTAGTATGGATGAGTTTGGGTCCTATTCCATGACTCTAGCCGCGTCTTGACATACTATTTTCGTAAGTCATTACACTTAGAAAACAAATCCTAAGTCTTTACACAGTACAACATCATACTAATGTTTATTTCATTCGATGCATACTAATCAAAATATCAATTCACATAGTATCATACCTTAGTTCATGTACACCTGCAAAATTAACAATTCAAAGACAAGGTGAAATAATTCCACACAATAACATACCTTAGTTCACATAGCACCTGCAAAGTCAGCAGTTAATAAAGGGTGAAATAACATCAATAACTTGCAACAGTCTTAAACATATATTATCAATTTAGTATCATCCAAGGTGTTCACATGCAACATACACATGCAACAAATCAACATTTTACATATTAACCTAGAGTTATGGAGACCACTCAACCCACATAATAGACAGTACGTGCACCTGTCTTGCATATACCAAATCACGCATGGCATTGCCATATAGTCTAGGACGTTACACGCTTAACTCCATTGTTGGAATTTCCACTTATCTCTTAACTTTGCCTGAAGTCACTTTAGAATCGACACTTGCGCCTTAAAGAAACTCATGCTGATGAACATCCTGGGAAAGGCTGTCTTATGAACATCCTGGGAAGCCATCTTGATCTGGTGGTAACCTGATCGCAAGTCGAGTTTAGAAAAAATAGTTGCACCGTGTAACTCATCCAAAAGCTCATCCACCGTAGGGATAGGAAATTTGTCTGGGACTGTTATGGCATTGAGTGCGCGGTAGTCAACACAGAACCGCCACGTGCCATCCTTCTTACGAACCAATAGTACGGGTGAGCTAAAAGGGGATTGGCTAGGTTGAATGAAAGCACCAATTTGTAAGAGTTTTGTTTAGAAAACCATAAAGAAGGATTTGGATCTGGAAGAGAGGGAGGTTGAGAGAAGAGAGAAATTAGAGAGAGAGATTGTCCAACTTTTCATGTTTTCATTCACGCCCCTCATGCGCTATTTAACTAACTTCCATACAACATTTCCCTTGCTTGTCTGTAACAAACTAATAACAACTTAACAAACTGATAACAACTTGCTGAATTAATAAAACAATTATTCAACTATTCATTGAGAATAATCCTGTAAGTAAACAGGCTTCCTCCTATTTCGAGTGGGCCGGTTCTCATCAGGCCCAACATTTTGGGTCACAACATCACCAACGCAGTATCTAACAATATCACGACCTATTTTCATAAGGTACATCCCATCAATAAATATATACAAACACTTCATGTCTAGAGGGACTCTATTTCTTTTTCGTTTCTTACGCTTAATGCTTCTTTCAAAGCCACAAGTGTGGAATACTTAAATTATGACTTAATCCAAATTTTAACAATGTCCACACCGACCTCCTTAAGTTTCTAAATCATTAATAAGGGTTCATGAGTCCTTCTATTGAAGAACAATTCAAAGAAATGGGTTCCATTGTCCAGTTTGGCATTAAACTACATTTACCATTTTTAAAATCAGTGTTGAATCTCTTTACCAAAGGCTCTAATGTTTTACTATGTTAAATTAGACATCACAAGCTTTCCAACGATATATTTTATGTCTCAATTGGAGTTGTATAACTCAAGTTATACTTTTTGCAAAATGACTATTGTAACTAGAATTTTGCAACAACCAAGATGTGACTTCAAACTAACACTAAGATCAAACACCTTATCCAATGGCTATGAAATTCTACAGGGTCATATCTCTATGTGTTATCTTCACATAGGTCCAAACGGTATTCAATTTGGAGCTCTATAGCTCCAGATATTGAATTTTTACTAAAGCAGGTTCGTTGTTATCGCAATATCCGGATATCATATCTGGACATTTCGCGACAGTGGCCAAAAATAGTAGCCCAACACGAAATAATCCACTAAAATACTAATTTTACCTAGATACATCTACCCCATCAACTTAGCAGGCATTTTAACACTTAGGTCCATTAACCAATGTTCAAGTTATTAAAACTCATAATTTTACATTTTCAAATCATGTTATTTTCATGAAACACAAAGGAAAATGTTGAGTTATATACCCATGAGCTTCAAGACAAAAAATGAAGGGACTTTTAAGGCTTTAACACTATCTCGATGCCCATCTAGCAAGGTGCACGAAATTTGATCATGTAAAGGTTGGTCTTTTTCCACAAAGATGGCTCTTTGAAGCTCCAAAGTGTGTATAAATGGCTCTAACAACCCAAACAAAATAGAATAGCCCCTCAACCTCACCAAATAGAATCGTAAACCTTTCAAGAATGAGTTTTTCTCCTCTGAAATGTTTGCTCTCAATGAAATGGTGAATAAAATAGGAGTCTTGGTTGTTTTCTTGAAGAAATGATGAAACCCTAGAGAAGAAGAGCATTTTCTGCCATGAGAGAAAATGGAGAGGGTGGTCTACGTAGGTGAACAAAAGAAATAAGAGTGAGTGGCAATGTTTAGGTTATTTAAAGCAGACTGACTTTACTCAACCGGTATAGACTCACATGCTACACTCATTTAACTCACTATACATTTTGATGTTATATAAATTTTATGATGTATAAATCTATAATTTATTTCCAGTTCCGAGTATTTTTTTATGTTCGTTGTTTCTACCGCGGTGTCCGTAGTATCAGCATTTTTCGCAGAAAATGACCAAATTTCAATAATTAATATTTCCTACTAATATTATCAAATAATTTTGTTGTCATTAACTTCATAAACTTTATAAAATAATGATTGCTAATTATCTTTAAGTTTTGGGCAATTTGCCTACTGCATTTTTATAGCGAAACCCTCAATATTTATTCTTTTCTCAAAGAGGTGTTTTCACTTAACTTAATTAAAATAATTAAATCTTTTTTTTTCAAAACTCCTCATTTAATAATTATTAAATTTCTAAAATTATAATTTAACGGTGCGGATTCTTACATTAAACAACTTGTCAAGGGTCTACAACATGTTATATCTTTGACTTGACTTGGCATGACTTATTTTAAAAATAGTATAGATTTGAACATTTTAAAATGCTTACTTAAAAAGCAGGCCACAAACATATTTTAAGAGGCCTTGACTCCAAGTCTCCTAGCTCAACTTGTATTTTTTAATAAATAATATTTTATTATATTTTAATAAATAATATTTTATTATATTTGGATAAAATACTATTTTATTGTCTTTGGATAAAATACTATTTTATTTTTTTTAATAAAAAATATTTTATGATTTTTAAATTTTCTAACCATCCTCCTTGACTTGTACGTTCCCTCTAACCTAATTATTTTATGTAATGCATGAGTGAGTGAATTTTTTTTTTTTAATTTAATTGAACTTTTTACATCCTTGCCATGATTTTGTTTTTTATTTCTAGATAAATAGTTAACCAGTTAATATGTTATGGTCTGACTTTAGTTATGGTATTGCTTCAATTTTTCATTAACTTAGATATACAAAAGAAATAAAATAATCATAACCTATATTTTACAGAGTGTAATATGTCATTTTTGAAGATTTTGTAAGCTTGATAGACTGGGTCAAGCCTTGTATTTTTTAAAAACAAGTCAGGTTAACCCTATAATTTATTTTGTGTTAGGCTAACAACCAAGTTAGGCTTAAAATATTTTCCATAAGCCCGGCCTATTTAGACTAAAGTCTGACTTAGTCTGGCTCATTTACATCCTTATAGAGTTGCTTCATTTTTCTATTAGTTGGATTTGTAAGTTTTAATAAACCTAAATTTATTACGTTGATAATTAGGCTTTCCAAGGTAATTATGTCGAACAGGTGATAAAGTTAAATTAAACCTTTCTGTTGATGACTCAAGTTTGGGTTATGACATGTTGCTTATAGGAAAACAACCTAGTTGTCTCTGCACCTCTCTACCTCCTTTATTATTGTGCTGCCATGCATTTAGGGGCCTTAGTTAGTGATTTGGCCGGTTCCCTCCTAACGATGCAGCTTATGCCCATAGTATTACTTGCCGACCTTGACCCTTATTATTTTGAGGTTATATTTTTATTCAAAGTTTATTTTGATTTTACTCAAAAGTAGTTTACTTCTTTTTGAATGTGAAGCAATCTCAAACCAAACTATATATCAAGCATTAGCTCTCCCTAAAAAGAAAGATGATGTAGTTGCTCCTTCAAATATGGTGTCAGACAGGCATAGGGGAGCACGCAATTAAAAACCACCACCAATGGCCTGAGATACACCAATTGTAGCTAGTGGGTCCGGGACCATATCTCAATACAAAACCTTAAGACTTTGATTTGAGACACGGTGTTGGATCCACTTGATGTGTTTGGTCTAGATTAACCCATTGATGGTGGTCCCCCACCATAAGCTTCCCGAGCCTGCTTGATAGTGGTTCAAAGCTGGGTTCGGCCTGGGTTAGCTAGGTGTTAGGCTAGAGGGGGGTTGGGCTTCCGTTTAAGGGAAATATATCAATGTGAGTTTCACATTTGAGGAAGAGTTGTTGGAATATTTAAAAGTGATTGAATCTCACATTAGTTAATAATGGAATAAGTGAAGTTCATATACATGGGAACATAAACTCAATGCTTTAAAATTTTTGGCCCTACCTTTGACATCCCCTCGTTGTGGTTAAGAAATGACATTGGATATGACCAACTTCCCTTAATAACTTGAGAAAAAAATCAGCTATATCCATTGACAATTACTAACAATTCCGATTTCTAAACCATATAAGATTGAAAGAGGGAATGCATAGGGAACAAACTTAGATAAGGAGAATGTGTTCTCCATAGTGTGTATATATATATATATATATATATATTGTAAAGAACCAATTCAACCCAAAAGCTTAAGCTATTGGGTGAGGCTACATTATTGATTTTATATATCTCAACACGCCCCCTCACACGAGAGCCCACTGGGCTTGAAGGGTGGACAATGCACAAGCCTACCTACCTGTGCGAACAAAGAAATTCCACTTGAAAGAAAGTGGGGAGCGGCGAGGATCGAACCCGGGACACTATGCTCTGATACTATGTAAAGAACCAATTCAACTCAAAAGCTTAAGCTATTGGATGAGGCTACATTAATGGTTTTATATATCTCAACATATATATATATATATATATATATTGAAAGCTCGACTAGGGAGAAAAAGTGTTTAAGGTTGACCCACTTCCTTGCTTCATTTTATTCTTTTGGCTCCTAATAGTAATCCTAATAGGGTTGGCAAAACGGGCCAACCTGGACTGACCCGACCCAACCCGCATTCAACCCGAAAAAAATGAGCCGGAAAACCCAATCCAACCTGACCCGAGTTGGGTTAGGGTTGGCTCGAAAATATGTCTCGTGGGTTGGCTTGAAAAATAGCTCGCGAGTTGGCTCAAAAATTGGCTTGCGGGTTAGCTCGAAAATTACTCGCGGGTTGGCTCGTTTTTAGCTTATTTAAATAACTTTATAGTATTAATGCATCAGCTATGTGACTTTCATCAACTTAAACAAAGGGTTAAAATGAGAAATAAAAGTAAAATATTGTAGTTTCGAATTTTCTTCACAACAAATTTGCATCAATATCAAGAAACAATCAGAACCACTTGCTACCAACTGAGTAGGATATTTGAACCAAACAGAGCCAACACAGTCTAACAATATAAAAATGGCAGGGATGTGAGTAGATTAGAGACTTAGGTTTAGAGAAGGTAGAAAAATGATGACAACATGTGTGGGTTTAGTCCATTTTTGTATATTATATTTTGAATTTTTTTTTTAAAAACTCAACCCGCGAGCTGGCTCGTTTGACCTGCGGGTTGGCTCGTTTTTTCGCGGGTTGGCTTGGGTCGGGTTGGTAACTCGTTTTTGCCAACTCAACCCAGCTCATTTTTGGCGGGTTACGATACAACCCTAAATCCCAAGCCCAACTTCGTTAGAAATTTCTATGGGTATTTGTATTTGAGAATATTATTGCTAGGACCTAAGAATTGGGGTTTATTGATATCATACGCACAGAGAGGCTCGAAGAAAATAATGAGAAAGTAAGGGCAACTTAATTAATTTACAAAGATAGGAAATTACGGCAAGGAGCATGCAGACACAAACAATAAAATTTATGGATGGAATTGGCTTCTTAGACACGAATAAATCCAATGACCCGTAAAGTAACATCATCCATTCTTCTTTCTTGGCCTTACGAAGTTTCCTTCACTAATGCTCCAAAATGGGAAACTTGATGAGAATGCACGCTTAGAGAGGTACAATTTAAGAGGCATTGGTGATATACTGTAGTAGAAGTTGTTATTAGAACTACAGTAATATACGCAATCTTCTTTCACTCTGTTTGATGGTTTTTTTTTTTTTTTTTTTAAACAACTTTATTTGATGTTTTAATAACTACTCTACTGATTTCTAGTATTATTTCATGGTGTAACCATAACTAGACTAAATTTCTTTTTCAATAAAGGTCAACTAATCTGATCCACTTTGTTTCATAATAATAGCATAATTTTGAGCTTGCATTTAGTAATTTTTAATTTTTAAATGATAGATAATTCACATGGGTATAAATGGACCAAGCGACCTATTATGGGCCTATGTCCTAACTTACGTTAAGCGAGGCATGACCTAATATAATTAATAAAATAGAATAGATTTGGGCTTAAAAAAAATTATTTATAAAATAGGTCATAAGCCTATTTTTACAAGGTCTTGCCTACAAATTTACTGACCGACTCATGTCTTATTATTTAGTTTAATTAAAAAATAAAATGGTTATTTAAATATTTCTAATTCATAAAAATATTATTTTATATCTTTTTTCTAATTCCTAATACGTATTAAAGGATTGATAGGCTTAAACAAGCAAGTAAACTTATGATAGGCTCAAAATATTTTATATAAATCTGTTCTTTTTAAATCAAAGTTTAACCTTACTCAATCTATTTACACATCTAAATTATTTCAATATGAATCCTTATTGAAGTTGGTGGTTTATTTATATTTTAAATGGGGAGAACTTCTTCTCACCGTAAATTTTTTCATTTTACTTTAACATTTAGTTAAATTCTTACAAAATTAAGTAATTAATTTATGAAACATTTTTAGTTACCTTTTCTTTTATAGAAGCTCGTTTATTCAATTAATTTTAATTATTTAACTAAAAGAATATAGTAACCTTTGACGGTACCGATATTTGAAATTTCTAAAAAATAACAAGTGACAACACTTAAAAGAAGAATTTATATATATAATTATGTTACTTTGGATAAAACTTCCTAAAAATTGGACCTGATATGTTAAATATACTAAATATTTAACAAAAGTTAGTTCATTACATAATAAATATCAGAGTTGATGTTTATCAAAAAAAAAATTATATCAGAGTTGATTACTATATTTCTTTATTTTATTTTATATATAAAAGTACTTTATTTAAGAGATAATCAAACAGGGGTATAAGTATAAAGTCCAGTGTATCAAAAAAAAAAAAAAGTGTTTATACCGCCCCACCCCCCCCCCCCCCCCCCCCCCCCCCCCCCCCCCCCCCCCCCCCCCCCGCACACACACACCCCAAAAAAAAAAAAGTTATGTAAATGATAACACCAAGGGTTATTCACATATATTGAATAAAGTTCACAGATGTTATGCACATTTTACTCAACATATGTTCCTTGACCTCATTAAATTTGAGTGAGAATAAAGTTATTGCAATGCAACAAACTTGCGACCCTCGCTTCTTGTCTGCTTCACATGGCAATATCTAGATTATTAAGGCAAACGGAGCAAAAACACAAATTACCATGTTTATGATGGACATTGTAGTCTTCATTACCTCCTCTCATTGCATATCAAAATGCCGTACTTAAGGTTAATACATTAGATTTATGTCTCTAAAAAGTCTTTCTTCCACTCATGCTTTTCATTTAAGCAAGCAATAGCCGTTGGCCTTTAATTATAGGGTTTCGATTTTCTCATGTCGCATGAGAAAATTTTCTCATATTGTAGACACATATCATGTGGGGTCCACATCTATTAAAAAATAAAAAAGCAAAAAAAAATATTACACAAAAATCGAAAGATCACTAATAGGAGAAAACAACTCTCCTACGATATAAGAAAATGTTTTCCCTTAATTATATATGGGTAATCACTTTCTCATGTTGTTGGAGATTATTTTCTCATGTTATGAGGCATTGAAATTTGTGCTATTCTCTTTTTATTTTTTTAACAAGTGATGGGACCTCTACCATATGTTGTGTCTATAGTATGAGAGATATTATCTCATGTGACATGAGAAAAGAGAAACCCAATATATATTATAAAAACTGAAAATAATTGGATATTTGGTTGGGATGGAAACATAGGTCATGCTATTGTCATAATGAATTAAATCGTCCCTCTATTTTGGGCAAACAATGGTAAGATAATAAGAGAAGATTAGAGGTGTAAATAGATTATGTTACGGTACACCTGGATCTAAATAAGTTAGATTTATGTATAATATATTGAGCCTCTCCTATTCTAATTTGATATAGGTTAAATTATAGGCATAACGATTATCAAGCATGTAGTTTAATTTTAGTGGAAGTTGTTCTAGCTTAACTGGTTGCCTTGAATTCAAGGCCTGCCTATGCAAGCTTGACATGATTTATTTTAAAAAAAAACAAAGGCTTTGTCAAATTAAAATAATATTATTTTATTATTTAAAATTATTGAAATAATAACTGTTTTATTTAAAATAAAATAAAGGTTAAAGCATCAAACGATCTTCTTAATGCACGCACTATTTCACATAATGTTCACAAAACTACAAACATAAGAATCTATATTTTTGCATTGTTTAAAAGATGAAGTTATTCTTATCATTTTTTTTACCACATCTTAGACTTAATTTTATTATCGTTAGATTAAAATTAAATTAACGGCAATCAGTGTAACCTAATCCTTGTTTTGTTTTAAACCTAAAAATAAAGTTAATAAACTTAAGAATTAGCATTTGTGCATTATACGCTAAGAAATGTTAGGTTTTTACATTATTCTAATTACATTAGTTATATACGATTTACATATTTATAACATTGGAAAACAATTTCTCATGTTGTGACTCTTTGATTTGCGTGCAAATTTTTTTTTCTTTTTTTAATAAATGTGAGACCCACCATTAATTGAGTTACAACATGAGAATTGAATTCTCATGTAACATGAGAAAATCAAATCCCTTATAACATTTAGTAAATGAGAAATATATATCTCATGTTGCATGAGATAATTTTATCTCATATATACACATAAAAGTATATGGAGCTCATGTTCTCTTTCTCTCTCTCTTCTTTGCATTAATTTAATTATGGGTGAATTTATTTCAACTACGGTTTGTGAATTTGTGATATTTTAAAGGGGGTAGCTGGGCAAAAAAATTAAATTAATGCAATTTAATTAAAAAATTACGCGTTTAATGTCATTTTGAAAAAAATTACGGATGTAATGCACAGTGTGACGCCACTTTTGGGCATCACATGTGACGCCTCAATGGGGCGTCTTCCCTTGCATGAGAGACGCCCCATTGAGGCGTCACATGTGACGCCCAAAAGTGGCATCACATTGTGCATTCTATTTATTCCCCCACTCCCTCCATTCAATTCACATCTCTTCTCTCACTCTTCTTCATCTCTTCTTCACCAAAATTCCTTTATCTTTAATTTAGTATTTGAATTTTATTTGTTATTCTATTTAAATATGAGCTCAAATCCTGATTCTGTTCGTGTTGTGTTATATTACAATGGTAGGATGGTTGAAGGTCGACGAGGTGTCATATTTGAAGGTAAAAAAAGGCCGACACGTATCCAACGCAACACAAGCATTGGTGAACTGCATGAGAGAATTCAGCAGAAGTTAAGTCTTCAAGACAACCAATGTATCACTCAGATCACAACAAGGGTATGGCAAGGTGATAGATACATTAGTTTGAAAGTTGTTGACGATGAAGACGTGGAGATGACAATGGAAGAATTTTTCAAGCAATCAAGGATAGATTTTCTGGAGTTGTATGTCGACATCGCCGCAACCGAGAATTTTCCCTTACCGATGAGGTCAGTTGATTTAAATTCTCCCCATCTTCTAGCTTCGCCTGCCGCTCATGCGTCTTCAGTTGGTAACTTTTCTGAGGGAGATGAAAATGATCCGACTTGGGTAATGCATGACGACGACGACGACGATGAAAATATGGCAATCGAAGAACTTCTTCTGGCGGATGATGCTAGTGCTTCAGAAGGAGATGAACCTCGTGAGATGGCTGCGTCTCAAATCCCAATATTCCATCAACCAGTCATCGCGCAAATGCCGCAGTTGAATGAAGTTGTGTCTGCCCCGTTAGGTATTCCCCATGAAGGAAATTGAAATAAATTGTAAATAGCTGAATAGAATATTGCTTTAATACCTGAATTAGGAAGTTTGTATTAAAAAGTTATAATCAACAGTTGCAGGTGACGAAGCTGTTATTCCTTTTTGGGAAGGAATTCCTCATTATTCCTACATTGATTGGAGTTATCGGAGCGAACAAGAATCATGCACTGATGGTACGGTTTCAGGATCGGGTTCAATTCAAGGTCCGTTTTGTAACAGCCTGTGTTAGCCCGGATTGTTAACATACTATCGTATTAAGCCACGCTTAATTAAAATACGGAATAACTTTTTCTTTAATTCAATTATGACGTCATTAACCTTAGCCAACTTGATTACTTAATCAATTTCATAAAATACTGCCTGTATGTAAATTGCAAGACAACTAACTGAAATACCTCATATATATATATATAATGTGAGTATCTAAAGCTACAGGACTACAACACATAGCCTGGGTCAAAATCCTGGTACTTTAATACAACTTTAAATAAAAGGAAATAACAAATCCATGTGGCATGGACAAACCCCATGTTCACCAAATAAGGCACAATGCCTAACAACAGTCTCAACATAATCATATCAGAAAACATAAACAGCAGTCAAATAATCAGCATCCATCATGTCAGCAAAACACAGATAAGTCTAACTCAGCTCTGGTCTCCTGCCACCTGAGCCCTCAACATTACCTGAACCTGAAATAAGCGTCCCCAAACGTGGGGTGAGATCTCTAAACAAGAAATCTCAGTAAGACAAGGGGTCCTCAAGGATCTTCCACCTCAAGCTCACTTACATGTGCAATATAAGTTCAAAAACAGTATTTACAATGTAAGTTCCAAAACTATGCAGTGCAACAGATATTCATGCCATGTGTGTTTATAAAATCTACTGGCTAGAGAAATGCAGGAATACTTCTATACCCACATAAGTACAAGGAACACCGCTTGCACCTCACCCACAGCCTCACCATCTTGTATGTGCTACATGCTCAGGCTTACCGTATAGGTGGACATCACATGTATATCATAAAAGCACATTGCATATAATAGCTCAACAGCATTTCCAAAACATCAAAGCATGTAACACAGCATGCATAAACCACATCCCCATGGGACATGGTGGAACCATAACATGGCTAAACCGAGGACACGAAAGCTTACCTTGCAAGCTAGCTATCCAAGCCAAGAGTCCAACCACTCTCAAGTCCAAACACAGCAGTATCACAATCTGATATGGACCAATAATATATCATTAATTATGCAACACGAGCATACAACTTAAAGACTACGCCTTTCCTTTACGTTTTACGTCTTAAGGCTTCCAACAAAGCCATAAGCCCCAAATCATGTGATTCTGACTTAGTTCATTAATTACAGAAGTTCAACTTCCTTAATCTAGGGTCCCCAAACCCCCAATAGCTTACTGTTCACACAGCACAGCTACTGTTCTTCGAATTCCCAGAATATCCGGATATTACAAGGGACATATCCGGATATGCAATATCTGGATATCACACTGACCATATCCGGATATACCATATCTGATATCCAGATCCCACATCCGGATATTAATATCCGGATTTCATATCCGGATATTGATATCCGGATATCTGTTCGACAAATATCTTGATATCTCACGATAGAATGCATTTTCTACATTTCGTGAATATCCAGTCCTAAGGTTCAACTTTTAACACTTGTACACGACCAAGGATCCATTTTTAAGCATATACAAGTTCACTTATGTGTTGGTTACTTGTTAAACCCATTAACATACCAAGATACCACCTTTAGGCCACTAAAACACATGATCAAGTTAAGGTGACTTACCCCAAAGCTTAGTCAGAAGCTCAAAGTGCCGTTGGAGCTCCCAATGCAGCTCTCAAGTCCAGCACACCCAAGGACACAAAAATGCTACACCAAAGGTTGGTTCTTGGCACCAAAGGTGGCTTCTTGAAGCCTCTAATGGCATGAACAATGGCTCATAACAATGGAGACAAAACCACAGCCCACAACACACCCCTCAACCAGTCCCTCAACTCAGCATAAGCTGCACCTCAACCTCACAAGATACACACTCTAGTGTTTACAAGGGAAAGATGAAGAAGATTGAAGAAAAGTGGTCACCAAGCTCACAAATGGTGAAAGAAGACAATGGAACAGTGCCAAGCATTCAGCCACCAACAAGGTTCACGTAGGAGTAGTTATCTAGGGTTTTGTGCCCACTAATAAGGATATAAATAGGCAATTGGTCACTTAGCGTGCAGTATTAACGTTAATAGCAATGCAAAAGATCTTGATCCCAAATTTTGGAATCTAGACCTACACATTTTTCTAAGATTTTTCATATTTTTATTTTATTTTTCGGAGCACTTTTCCGGCACGCGCTTTTCCATAGCCAGTATCAGTTCTGGCATCAGATTTCATCATTTTGACTTGAAACTCGTGTTATAAGTCCTACATAATGTTCTAGTAATTATCATGCACTCTTTATAATTTTTCGGGATACTTTTCCGGTACGCATTTATACCGGGTAGCAGAACCGGTATCTGCGCTTTTCTTCCGAAAAGCGACTTTCAGCATTTTTACCCACTCAATATAATTATTTAAGCCCAATAATAATTATTAAGGTTAATTATGGAATCATTTCCTAATTATCATGATTAATTCACTAATTACCTTAATTAACGGTGCGGGTTCTTACACGTTTCAACTGGGTGATGCGTTATTTGTCAATCAAAAATTTGCAACAAAAAAGGATGTCCAAATGGCACTTAAGCACCACCTCATTAGGGAGCATCAAGAAGCAATTGTAATTGAGAGCACGCCTGCAAAGTTGACCATGAAATGTTGTGCGTATGATCAAGGTTGCCCGTGGCGCGTCAGGGCGATCAAACCGGTGTTTGGTGAGAATTGGAAGATTAGGAGATGGGGTGGGAAACACAATTGTTTGAATGAGCACATTTCTCAAGGACATAGACAGCTAGATGCAGACGTAATTGCAGATCTCGTCATAGGTATGTTTTTATTTATTTCACTGACATGTCAACGTTTACGTACTGATTAAATTGAGTCTACGTCATCTTCAACGCAAGGATGATTAAGGAAGAACCATCTGTGTCAATCTCTTTGGTGCAAGAAAGGATAACTGCTAAATATGGCTTTAAAGTTTCCTACAGGAAGGCGTGGTATGCGAAGCAGAAAGCGATGGCAATTTTGTACGGTGATTGAGAGGAATCGTATGCTTTTCTGCCAAGGTGGTACGAATACATGCTTCGCTTTTCTCCAGGTTCATTTTATCATATACAAACAAATGATCTTTATGCCAAGCAGAGCTTAGTTAGTGGAAAAAAAGTTTTCCATCGTATATTTTGGACGTTTAGACAGTGTTGTGAGGCGTTCAGATTTTCCAAACCTGTTATTCAAATTGATGGAACACATTTATATGGAAAGTACAAAGGAAAATTGTTGGTGGCCATAGCCTAAGATGGAAATGATGAATGTTTACCGATCGCTTTTGCCATTGTTGAAGGTGAAACCTTGGAAGCATGAGATTATTTTCTTGTTAATATTCGTGCTCATGTTACTACCATGTCAAATATATGTTTGATATCCGATCGGCATCGAAGCATAATATCTGCTGTGGAAAATAACCCTAATTGGCAGCCGCCAAATGCATATCACGTCTTCTGTATTAGTCATGTTGCAAGCAACTTCAATCAAAAGTTTCGAATGAAGGTTTGAAACGGATGTTAAAGAATTTAGGTATACTCATTGACACGATGCGTAATTATTTATTTCCATTATGATTGACAATTTATCTTTAATTCGATCATGTCCAATGTGTGCAGGTTATACTCCCGCCATGGTTGATTTTGAGAGGAATCTTGCAAGTTTCTGTGAAAGTAGTCATCAAATTGTTGCGTGGATTGACGCCATCCCTAAGGAAAAGTGGTCGCGTGCCTACGATATTGAAGGACAGAGGTACGGTCATATGACAACGAATTTGGCTGAATCTGTCAACAGGGTTTTGAAGGGGGCCAGAAATATGCCCATAACTGCATTGGTAAAGCACACATATAGCAGATTGGTCCATTATTTTGTTGAGAGAGGTACAAAAGCCGTTGCACAACTTGAATCAGCTCATCGTCACTGCAAAAATGTTGTTGAATTGGTCAAGAAGAACCAGGTAGATGCAACCGGCCTCCATGTTCGTGCATATAATGTCGAACATACTGTATTTGAGGTTGACGCAGGTTGGGAGCGTCCATATTCTTTCAATCTCCCACAGAGATTCTGTCAGTGTGGGAAGTTTAAGGCCTTCAAGTACCCGTGTAGTCACGCTGCTGCTGCTGCTATCAGTGTAAGGCAGAGTCCGTTCACATACGTAGATGACGTCTTCTTGACTAAAAACTTGGTTGAGGCTTATTCTTTTCCGTGGGAGCCAATCGGAAACGAGGAGGCAATACCGCAGTTAAGTGGTCCAAAGATTATTCCCGACAAAAATATGTTGCGTGGAAAAGGTCGTCCAAAGTCAACTCGCATCCGCAACGAGATGGATGAAGTCGAGACAAGTCAAAGCCGTATCAGGTGTGGTCTTTGCAAGGAACGCGGCCATAATCGTCGAGGATGTCCAGATCGTGGGAGAAACGACTGAAAGTCTTAGTAATTGTATTTTCTAGGTTATTTTATGTCTTAAATTGTAATGTAAGTTATGTTGGACCATTTCCTTTACGTATGTATGATTTTAATATCGTAGTGATTTTTCGCGTGGATTAGTTAGTCTTTTACTATTAATTAACGGTCCTGATTAGATACGGTCGCATAAATATAACTCCAATGTCGATCAACAAAACATACATAATAAATGAGGCGTCATAGTCCAAATAATATAACAATGTACAGTCCATAAAATAACAATCTGAGGAAGTCAAAACTAATAAAAAATAACAATATAACTACGACCACGGTGGCCATGGCATATGTCGTGCATCCCTATCTGGTAGTATACGTCTGTCCCAGACTGGGTCCCCCTGCTGTACATGTGCCTGAGCTTGTGGTGGTGGAGTGTGGAAGTCATCCATCGCCGCATGCATAAAATCATCTGCTGGTCCGTGCCCACTGATTTCTGAAGACTGACCTGTATAATGTGAATAACTGTATCCTGCACTACTGCCACCATGCACCTCAAATGGGGTGTGTCCATGACTGTGATAATCCGTGGCTAGAGTCTCCCCACTGTCATGGCTCCCTGTCATAAGGCCTACTGAGCGATACAACTCCAATGTCTCCTCCTCAGTCCAATGGGGGAAATCGGCATCAAGTCCCTGTGAATACTGCTGGAAATCAGGCTGCGAGGATGTCGGATTGGCCCCGACCATAGCCATCGGACTAGCCTGGAAAACTCTCTCCTGTGATTCCATGTATGGGTGGTCAGAGGCCACCTGACTAGGACCTGCTGCATACTGAGATCCGTGATGATAAATCGGCTATGACCCGTAAGTAGTCCCAATGACTGGAGGTCTGAACCATCTCTGAGTCTCAACCACTGGTCTCGGTGCAATAATCGGGACATGCTCAGCAGCAACTCGCTCACGTGTACGTCCTAATCCTCGACCCTCAACTAGGTTACGAGGAACATCCAAGGGCAACTGCGGATCTGGCTGTGTCTATACGGCTGGTGCCTCAGGTCCAGGCTCATCAACTCGTGCATTCTCACGAAAGATACCAATAAGCTTGCCAATCTCAGCATGAATAAACTCAATGCCGACTCGAGAAAACTCCTCCGCAGATGATGCATGATACAACATCTCTAGCCCATCAATCTGTATTACAAAATGTGTTAGCAATGTCATAATTGGTGTTTAAATATAAATGTGTGAAAAAATTTTAGAATCTCACCATCCGTCCCAGCTTTGCTGCCCTACGTGAGATGTATCTCTTTCTCCTCCCTCTGTATCACTCCATGTATGCATGATTAGGTGACATCAACCCAAATAATGGAGGAGGCACAAAAATATGATTCATCCTGGCCTGCCATCTCGCTATATGTCCACTAAGCTTTCGCCTCCAATTCTCTTCAACCTTCCCCCGTAGAGTATGATCGTGTATCCCTCTCAACTTTCTGCTAGCATTGGGGATGGGTTGATCCAATCCAAACTGCCGCAAGCATCTATCCGGCTGACATGCCTCAACAGTGTGGAATTAAATAAGGGGAGTAATGGCAAGCCAGAGATACTTCTGGTTTTCCGTCACGTCCAGCCACTCATAGTCGATATATGGTAGCCAAACCACCTAAACACAAAATGAAATTTGAATATAAGGAGTTCAAAATTAATATACATGCATGATAAAATAATAACACAATAAGTATGGACCACCTTACCTCATCTCTACAGAGTGAATCCAAGGTAGCCCGATAATGAGTCACCACATGAGGTTTAAATCTTGCTATTGTATTAAACCTGTCATCGGAAACATACATCAGCAATCATAATGAAGAAGTATACAGATAGTATATTTGATAAATCATGATCGAAATTATATATGTTTAACTAAGCATACCGGCAACCGTAATGCGTGCCCGGCTCTGGATGAGGAGGAAGCGGCGGAGCAATGGGTGGGAATCGTATCCATGCCCAAATTTGAATGAGAATATGGCAACCACCCATGTCAGTACGCTCGGCATCTGTCAATTCACACAAATTCCTGAACAGGTGTGACAGAACAGCAGATCCCCAGTTGTATCGGCCGATATCATCAAATCCTCACCCAAGCAGCGGGACTAGCTTACATTCGAAATTGCTGCCTCCAGACTTGTCCGCCAACAACCAAGTACCCAGCATCCTGGCGATATGCGCATTAATGGGAAGTAAAATTACAACATTCATGGCATTGCATAAAGTTTCTAATTGACTATCCTAATGTTCTCAGTCTCTAATATACGATCAATCCTAACATGCATTACTAACTACCACCGTAATTTAAACGTATACATAAGAGGTATTAGGACCTTACCTAAGTCGGCAGAGCTTCGCTAGGAATTGTCGTTAGAGAAAGGTTAGAGAGATGTGAATGAGTGAGGAGTATGAAAGGGACAAGGGGTATTTATAGTAATGCAGCATGTAACGCCCCATTTGGGCGTCACATGTGACGCACAAATGGGGCGTTACATGCTGCATTATATCTGAAAATACCTCTCAAATTACATTAAATGCGTAATTTTTTAATTAAATTGCATTAATTAAATATTTTTGCCGGGGTAGCTGCTACATAATTAAAATTTAAACTCAAAAATCATTTGTTAAATGACTGAAGTGAAAGAAATTATTTATTTATTTTTAATATACAAGGATTTGTTTAATTTTTAATTGCAAGTCTGTACTAAAATCTGAGTGCGTGATACGTATAGAGTTTAAAATAAGATCTATTTCAAAGTTTTGAAACAATAACTTCTATACAAAACTTTTCTTGACATGCAGTCTCATATATCATACTAAAATAGAATATATGAAACTTTAGTAACCCTGCTTTGGGTAAGCCTTTTTTTTTTTAATATTATCTTATTTGCATTTAAAAATTTAGGATTTTAAACAAAGTTTGTATTTCAAGTGACACAGGCTTGAGTCTCTAAGATTGAAATGTGTTAGGCTAGTGGTGTGGGGTGTGTGTTAGGAGTGTGTAGTGTAGGGTGTTGTGTTCAATTCCTTGTAACTTCCAAAAAAAGATTGAAATGTGATGATGAAATATCATTAAGTATGTGGATTAATTGATAAGGAGTTATTTCAACTTAATTAATGGATTTAATGAATAATATCCAAAAGAAAAGAAAATATGATGATCATCTGAATTTGATCTTCAACTAGATAAGTATATTTACTCTTCTTTTTTCTTTTTTCTTTTTTTTGGTATAAAGTATATTTACTCTTCTTGGAGTTTGCCCTTATTTCTTCAACTAGATAATGTATAAGAAAATATAGTTTTTGAGTACCTGTTTGACAAGTCTTATTTTTAGTTTCTCTTCTTAAAAATAGAAATTGAGCCAAATATCATTTTACAAAATCTTTTATCATAAAAAGAGTTTTTTTTTATAATGATTAAAAAAGAAATAAAGAAAAAGCTCTCACAAGCAATTTTTTTTTAAAGATAATGCCAACTTTTTAGCATCCTCGTTTTATTTTTTAGTTTCTAGCTAAAAGTTCTCCTTTACCTCAATGATTTATTTTAATGACAAATCATTTCATGTCCCCCCTTCAAAACCCTAAAAACTTATTAAGATTTTATATAATCCTCATACCTTTTTTTAAGTTATTTTTTTAACTTAGTTAAAAAAATAATTTTTAACTTAAAAAATTATGTCAAACATGCTCCTAATCTATTCTAAAACCACTTATTTTCACATAGAAAAAAAAAAAAACCCCACTTATTCCTATTACGCTTTAGTACGGAATTTTTTTTGGTGCTCCAAGTCTCATTTGGTCCTTCCATTCAAGATATGACACTTGGACAAAAAATTATTTTTTATTTTTTCTCTCATTTCTTCTCATTAATTGTATGATTTTGATTGGTAGTGAGTATATGATGGTCTAGGACCACTGATCACATTTTTCTCACAAGGAAAAGAAACTTCATTCGGTCCTTATTCATTTTTATTTTTTGGTCATTGGTCCTTTTCATATATGCCCAGGAGAAGTGTTCTCTAGTCGTGATATCTAGAAATCTGTATTTTCTCTCTTCTTTTTTTTTATAATGATGGGACCCACAAAAGCTACAAAGGGGAAGCTCTTTGTATGGAACAGTGACTATTTTGTCCTGACAAAATAATTATCAGACTGTCACATCAACAGTAAATTTCCCCAAAATGTCACGTGGCATAATTTGCTACATTGTGTAACGAAATATGCTTGCAAATAATTCGCTACACAATGTAACGATTATGCAACGTCAGAATGCACAGTCAGCAAAAATGACATGTGTCAAGTAGGTAGTAATTCGCTACACTGTGTAGCATATTATGTTCGCAAATGATTTTTTGACACGTGTCACATTTTCACATGAAAAAGCTGACGTGTCATAATTCGCTACATTGAGTAACGAATTTCGTCTGCAATATGACCACGTGTCACGAAATTATTGGCCATAAAATTCGCTACTAGTGGTAGCGAATTATGACACGTGGCAGTCTGGTAAAAAATTTGACAATATGTGGCATTTTGGTCACTGTTCCCCTTTTTCTTCTTCTTTTATTATTATTATTATTATTGTTAACGCCCCTTTTTTTTTTTTGGTAAAATAACTTCCTGTTTTATTTATTCTTATTTTATCCATATCTCTCATTTTTTTAATACATTAAACAGTTGAGGTTATACTTACGTTTCCTTTTTATGTACATAAAGTAAGTCCCCTTAATATCTACACAGCACAAGTGAAAACTACATTTTACTTATCCCGCACATGACAATGGCATCACAGCTTTGCTCTATAAATAAAATATGATCCCCAAATTACATAAAAAAAAATGCCTAAATAAAAAGTTACGATTTCATATTTATTAAAATAACAAAATTTAACTTCCTATATAAATAGAGTGCTAAACACCCTTTTAATTATATGGTGTCAAAAAGACCTAAACCACAATTAAAATATGCCTAAAAAATAAAATTTTATAGCTGATTACAAATAAATAAACATTAAACACATCTAAAATAAGAAAATAATTAAAATCAAATCAGTCTAATAGTTAAAAGATTAAGGAAACATATAAAATCACATTCCAAATAGAATCCTTCCCATATAAACCAATTCTTAGTGCATCAAAAACATTTTTTGTCAACCACTGATATTTCCAATGATAGTACTACAAGAACTGATCTTAGAATTGAACCTTCTTTTTCTGTCTTCATATTCTACTTCCCTTTCTTTTTAGTACTGGCCATGATCTTCTAACCTCAACCAACACACATCAAATTCCACAACACAAGTTCACTATATCACATGGACACAGCTTCTCACTCATCAATATATTCACATCATTAACATATCCTCAAGAACTTGCTCTCTAAATGGAACCTTTCATTTCCAACTCAAAACCTCAACCAAGAAAAAAAATCATTCTTCTCCTCAACGTATCCTTTCTCTTCCTCCTCTTTCTCTTCCTCAAAGCCTATCTCCACCCTTCAAATTCTAATCTTCATGCCTCCACAACCATCTTCAACCATGCAAGAATGCTAAGTGACATCAGAGTTGATGGTTGCACTGATCTTCACAAGTACTCAAATTATAGCTCTAAGTGCTTATATGTCAAAACCCATCTTGACTGCAGATCAAAAGGGTACATAAACTATCTTCAAATCTTCTATTGTAATCTTGGACATTCCCCAATTTTGGGTCATGCCCTTCTTGTACTATGGCTTGTGGTGTTGTTCTATCTTTTGGGTGACACAGCTTCAAATTACTTTTGCACCTCCATAGAGGGTTTGTCTGATATCATGAGACTATCTCCTACAATAGCTGGAGTAACCTTGCTTTCTCTAGGGAATGGTGCTCCTGATTTTTTTGCTAGTGTTGTTTCTTTCACAAGATCCAACAATGGTGCAGTTGGTCTCAATAGCATTCTGGGAGGGGCTTTTTTTGTCTCTAGTGCTGTGTTGGGGATCATAAGTATTCTAGTTAGTCCAAATGAAATTGTAGTTGATAAGGCCAGTTTCATTAGAGATGTCATTTTCTTCCTTTTCTCTGTGTTCATCCTCCTTGTCATCATTTCCATTGGTAAAATTAGCTTGTTGGGCTCAATCTGCTATGTTTCTATCTACTTTCTTTATGTCTGTGCAGTATCTGCAACACATTTCATCTATGGAGGGGACACGAAAGAAGGCGAATTCGCAGCCTCCTCTGATGACATAGTAGAGTCTGGCTTGCCATTGCTGGCCTATGTTGATGAGGAGAAACCAAATTTAGCAAATAAAGTGGCTATTGATGATAAGGAGGAAAGTTTTGATAATGATTCATTTGATTGTACTTACTTGGGAAAGTTTCTTCTACAAGTACTAGAATTACCTCTTTGCTTGCCAAGAAGACTTACTATACCTTTAGTGAGTGAGGAGAATTGGTCAAAGCCATATGCAGTTATATCTGTCACATTAGCACCAGTTTTGTTTGCAGCTCTTTGTAATACACAGATGGAAAACATGAGTTCAAGGAGTGGTCTAGTTTCTTACTTAATAGCTTCTTTAATTGGCATTGTTTTTGGGAATTTGGCATGTGTGACTACCAAGAGTTCTAGCCCACCAAGAACGTGCTTGTTTCCTTGGCTAGCAGGGGGTTTTTCAATGAGTGTAACATGGACTTATATTATTGCTGAGGAATTGGTTTCTCTCTTGGTTTCAATTGGAAATATCATAGGGGTTAGTCCTTCAATTCTTGGATTAACTATCCTAGCTTGGGGTAATTCTCTAGGTGATTTGATAGCCAATGGTGCAATGGCTAAGAATGGTGGGGCAGATGGGGCCCAAATAGCTGTCTCTGGTTGTTATGCAGGTCCAATGTTTAATATTTTGATGGGTTTGGGCTTGCCTCTTGTTCTATCAGCATGGTCTGAATATCCAGACTCTTATGTCATTCCTAAGGACCCTTCCCTCTTTGGGACACTTTTGTTCTTGATGGTAGGGGTGCTTTGGGCCCTTGTGATATTGGTGAAGAAGAATATGAGGCTTCATAAGTCCTTGGGGGCTGGGCTCTTGACCATATACCTATGTTTTTTGTTTATAAGATTAGCCATGGCTATTGGTTTTCTTAAATTCTAGTTTTGCACTTTCATAGGGAAAATGGTCCCATTCTCATCGATGTAACTCGTGGAAATGACTTATCCATGTTTTACACCATAATATATTGCACGCTAATCAAGACCACAGTGATTTTTTTTTTCTTTTGCTTTTTTTGTTGCAAAAATGTTTACGAAGAAGAGGAAATATCATATTCAAAACCTAGACAAAAGTTTCAACAAATGCTTGCAACTTTTTTTTTAATATATGCTTGCAATAATACTTATTATAGATCACCTACCATGAAAATATGACAAATAGTGTAAAAATCTTTTAAATGAAATGCTGATGGGAAAAGTGTTTATCATTTTAAATGACATAAAATTATGTCATTTTGAGGGAGAGACAAAGATAAAAAAAAATTATTTAAATTTTAAATTAAAAAACCACTCACTTTCTCTCTCCCATGATTTTCATTTTCCTGTGTCTATCTCTCTCCTAAAATAACATAATTTATGTCATTTGAAATCACAAACACCATACCCAATGCTTATACACTAATCTTTAAACAACCCTCGTTAACCACAAAGATTATGGTTCAACTAAAAATTTACCCTTAAATATTAATATTAAAGGTTTAAAGATTTAAAAATGAAAAAAAGTTGTTTGTACATAATAGAACTCACGAAATAGAAAAGTTCCTCCATACTAACTTTTGGAGTTTTATTTCTGATATTGGGTTAATCGTTTCCCTCAAACAAAGGCTTCAGTCCCGGAGCCCACCTATCCTTCCAAAATGATACCGAAGAGTTATTACCAATCTTCCTTATTACCTTATCCTCCATATAATGCCAAATCTGCCAAAGAGCCATAACCGGAAGCATCCAGCCCTCGCTGTTAGTTTAGAAACACCTACTCTGATATTTACCCCTTAGGAATTTTGCCCACTGAGAATTTGTTTTATTGTGGAAGCGCCAAACCAATTTCGATAAGAATGCATCATTCAGTACATTTAACCATTTCAATCCCAACCCACCAATTTCCTTTAGGTATCCTATCCAATAGCATGGTGTCTACGGGTTGCTTCCGTTGTTCCCTCAAATAAATCTCCTCTAAATCTTATCAATTTGAATTTATATAAAAATATTTAATAAATATAGTAATAGAAGGAATATGACAATTAAATTGTGATTTATTAGTTAATGTTACACTAACTTTTCTTAATGGACTTTAAATTCCGGTTCAACTAGAAAACCAATACCCGTTTAGTTCCGTTGAACCCGTTTTAAGGCTATTGATTCTTAATCGATTTGTATGCATGACTAATCAACTGATGGACGGGACCCTTGAGTAATTTGATTTCCAATTCAATTGATCGGATCAACCGGTCTTTTATATCACTTTTTAAATTAGATTTTATATCTCTTTTTTAGATAATACAACGGGAAAAAATATTTATCTTTTTAAGGATATAAGTCGTGTTTGTGTCATTTTAGATCATAACTGTTGATTTCTTTCAATCAACGGTTAAGATTTATTGGATTTTATTGAGAATTAATAAGTTTGACCCAATAATTTCTCACCGTTGATTGGCGAAAATCAACGGTTAGGATATAAAATGACACAAAGTTATATCCTTTGGACAAATATTTTTCTCTTTTTAAACTAAAATAAATAAAGAATATGTGTTAAAATACGTTTTGCCCTTTAAAAAAATATAAAAATATCAAAGTGGGAATAACAAAAAATTTTACGTGTAAATAACACTAAAAAAAATGTTATGTTATCACCATCATAACTATCATAGCCTTTCTTTTCCTCTGTAGTTTTATTTGAACCTATTCTGCTAGGAATTACACTAGTATTATAACATGTATGTGTTTAGGGTGAATTATTAAGTATTTGTTTAAATTTTATTTTATAATAAAGATTTAAATTTTTTTCAAAAAAACTAATAATAAAAAATAGTCCATAGATATTGCACATCCATGTGCAACTTGGGGGACAATAATTGGCAGAATAAAATTGATTGCATGAACCAATTCCATAATCCAAGTCACAGTGGGCCATTTGCAGCATTAGTTTGAGGATAATGGGGTTGAGTTTTGGAATGTAGTTAAGGCAGAGGTAGAGGATAAGGTGAGGATGATATGGTGATGGAGGAGCATTCCTTATATGAAACAGGTGTTATATGGGGGAGATTTCTCTGATTATACAAGTTCAGAGTCTTCAAACAATTATTATATTGTAGAATATACTCCAATTTGGGCTAGAAATTGGGTTTTATTTCCTACAAAATAGAAGTGCAAATTACTTGATTTGGTAATGGACCCTGCAATAGATATGGGTCTGACTCACTCAGATAGAGATATGAGGACACAGCTAAATTTGACAAAAATCATGCAACCTTCCAGCTTTGTTATTGATTATTTCCCTTTGACTAGATAGTGACAACCGTTGAAATATTCAAGTGTTATGAGACCTACATTGGTTGAAAATGGGTTAAGTGGAAATATTGACGGACCCACTTGCGGGCAAATGCCGGCAAGTGCGGTCATAAACATTTTTATTTCAAGTTTTATTTTTTTTCTTGGTTGTAAGTTTTTATTTGTCTCTTGGTTTAATATATATATTAGAAGTAAATACCATTTTAAGTCCCTAATAAAAAATATGATCCTCATTTTAGTTCTTTACAAAAAAAATAGTCTCGAGGTCCTTAAAAAATTTAAAGCTGATCAATTTAGTTAAAATCATAGTCCCTCACAAATATAAAAAAGACTAACTTTAGTATCTCAAAAAGATCAAAATTGGTCTACTTTGAATTTCATAGGGACTAGGTGACTAATTTTTTTTATAATGGACTAAAGTGAGACCGAATTTTTTGTTAGGGATCAAAAAAGATATTTATTCTTATATTAGTTAGCAACGTACGTGGATGATTAAAACAACGTAGCAACGCATATTGATTAGATAGAAAACTTATTCTTCCTCCCGTGTCACTTATCCATTCTCATGCTCTCTTCATCCTTTGTTTCCTTTTTCATTTTTATAAAAAGAGAGTATTGATTGAAGGTTTGACATTATGTACGGGTAGTATTGACTTTTTTATTCACTACTATAAAATAGAATGATGATGTATGGATATACTGAAGTATATTCTCATATTTGTTTTAGATGATTGGTAAGATTTAGGGGGAATAATTGGTCAAACTATTGCCTGTAACTTGTTATGGAAGCAACTAGATTATGAGCGGGTTCAAGCGTTGATTTAAAATTTTTTTGCAAAGAAAAAATTTCGGGGGCGTTGCCCCCGAATCCCCGCCACTAAATGTGCGGACATAAAAAAAATTTCCTGGGTCCGCCATTGTGTGGAAAGTATATAAGTGGAAAGATCCATAAACCCAATGTCACGGGCTCTTCCTGGACCCGCTTGACAGTGATATTAGAGTCGGTTGTGCTCGAGCTAGCCTAGTGATTGGCTAAGAGGCGGATTGAGTACTTGGACCCTGTGATGAGTCTCACATTTGTTGGGAATGAGTTAAGTGAAAATGGAAGGATTTATAAACCGAATGCCTTAAGGTTTTGAATTAAGATGTGGTATGAGAGCCACTCGTTACAGTTGATACCGTATTTCCTAAGATTGTTATTTTGTGATCGGAAAATTACTTATTCGAGATTGAAACAGTCTCTTTGAAAAATTACGAGGGTAATGGTGTATTCAGAAGTTCACCTTTATCCTACAAAATTGGGAAGATTTAAACATCGAAATTTGTATATTTTTTTATTTATAACAAAATTTTCCCTTCAAATAGTGACAAATTCAGATTCTGCTCATTCAAGCACAAACAAAAATGCTGGCATCACTCAAACTGTCTGTTATTGCATAACTGATTCATGTTTGATATTTCAGTTCTATCACTATTTTGCATCTCCTTCCAAGAGTCTTTTCTATGGCACACACACCTACACACACATAATTATATTTTATTGGCCATCTATTATCTATAAAATACAGCATATGAAGTTAACGTTGGGCTAAGAGTATATCCTTAAGTAACTTTGACATAACGGTTGTTCTGATCTAAATCTTCTACCGCTACTTTTCCATAACCATTTTGCTTCTATCCTTTATGTTGTCGGCTTCAGATTAAGCCTTAAGAGCAGAATGTGATTTTGTGAATCTGTATACTACACAGCACTAGAAGAAAAAAAGATTGAGTGAACAACTGAGACTTCTCTGACAAACGGCTAAATTATTCAATTTGCCAAGACTCATCTCAAAATTTGTAGTAGTGAACAAAACACATGGCCATACATATATCCTCCAAACTCAGACAAATCTTGTTATTGTTTATCAATGTCAATCGCTTCACAATTTAATATGTGCGAGTAATATGACATTAGCATTGGTGGATAATGGATACCCTTTTGGCCTTTCCTTACCGTGTTTAGGTAGGTGCATAGTTTAAGTATTCACCCTTAATTCAACATGGGCACTGGAATAGTTGTTGATTAAAAGGCAAACCTAGTAGGCTCCCTAATTTGCAAGGATAGGAGTGATGGTTGATTATACGTAATTTTACCCTTTTATATATATATATATATATATATATATATATATATATATATATATATATATATATATATATATATATTTTATAAGGAGACTATTTTTCAGACTCGAACCCATGACTTTTCGGTAATAAGAAGTAACTTTATTGCTGCTCCGAGGCTTGCCCTCAAATAGTTGTTGACTAATGCTTCCAAAATTAATGCAATTGTTTTGAAGTCAAGAACTCTATTATGCTCTTCTAGAATAAGGATTTTGACCAACAGCATCAGCTCAAGAGTTAAGCTAAACAACAGTGAACTTGTGCACCACAACATACTAGCCAAGAGGTCAGAAGATCTGTTTAAACCAATTCAAGCTACAATTTCTATTGTAATTCAGTGATCTGGATTTACAGGAAACGCCATTAGCCAAGTAAAGCTAGGTACAAAAGAGCAGTGGGAAATTTTACAACTAGCAAATTTACACCCATCTATCATAGATGCAAATCTAGTTCCACAGAAAATAATGCCATATGCTAGTAGAGATACAAATCTGATGTAGAATTCATAACTTTGATATCTTGCTAAGAATTTAAGCCTAACAAATCATAAAACTGGAGAGACCCTTGTGTCTGAATCAGCCTCAGAAACAGAGAAATGAAGTAAACAACTAAAAGCCCTCCTCCTAAGAGTCCATTAAGCTTCATATCTCTTCTTATCAAAACCACAAGTGCCCAAACTAATCCCACCACCAAAAATGCCAATGTTTCCCAGAGATATGGATCTTTAGGAATCACAACAGGTTGTGGATACTCTGACCATGTACAAGTTACAAGAGACAAGCCTAATCCAACTACAGTATTAAAGATAGGGCCAGCATAACAACCTGATATTGCTATTTGAGCACCCTCAGGTCCACCATTTAAAGCCATTGTTAAATTTGTCATCAAATCACCAATTGAATTCCCCCAAGCAAGAACTGTTAATCCCAATATTGAAGGACTTATTCCACTAATGTAGCCAATTGATATCAGCAACCCCACCAACTCCTGAGCTAAAATGTAGCTCCAAGTAACGCTCATTATAAACCCTCCTGCAAGCCAAGGAAATAAGAACTTCTTTGGTGGCATTGACTTTTGGGTTGTAAAATATGCAGTTACACCTAATGTAACTCCAACCAAGAGTCCAATTCCATAAACAATTAGGTTTGTGCTGTTGAAGAAACTTTTTTCCTTGTTAGTGGTCCATATAACAGACATAAGAAGTGGTGCTAGTATCACTGAGAAAACTGCATAAGGCTTTGACCACCTCTCTTCACACACAACAGGAATTGTCAATCTCCTAGGCAAGTAAAGTGGCATATTCACTACATAAAGTGAAATTCGACATATTGAAGATCTCATCAAGCAGAAATTGTTATTGATATTCAAGTCATATTCTTGACCATCATTTTCAACACAATCAATCGGTCCTTTCTTCATACCACTGAGAAGAGGCACACTCAAACTCAAGTCATTGCCATAACTTTCAACATCACCACCATAACCCTCCTTCCATCGGGTAGACGAGAGATAAACAACAATAACATACACCACATACATCAAAGTAAAACCAATTGCTCCAAAAACATTGATCTCACCAGTGACCAAAATAATAAACAAGCAAAGAAGAACCAAAAGGAGAAAACAAACATCTCTTACGAAAGCAGACTTTATGACTTGAACCCTCCTGTGACGTATTGAAATGCTCACTATCCCCACCACAACACAGGTCACAAAAGAAACACCCCCAAGTACTGTGTTATAACCAATGCTTTGGGTCCCACTTCCCTGGAAAGAGACAAGGCTTGAGAAAACATCACAGGCACCATTGCCAAGAGAGAGGAGTGTGACTCCAGCAATTGTAGGGGACAATCTCAGTAACTTGGACAGGTTTTCAAGGGAAGAACAAAAATACTCAGAAGTTGTGTTAGCCAACAGATAAAGTAGAACTAGGAGCCAAAGAAATAAGAGACTATGACCCAATAGAGGGAATCTCCCAAATTTGCAATAGAAAAGGTAAAGGTAATCAATATAGCCCTGAGAGTCACATGGGTCATTGGATCTCAGGTACATGCACTTGGCTTTGTAGTCACCCATGTGGTGTAAGCTCTTGCAATCATCCTCATCATTGTCATCAAAGGAAGAGTTGTTGCTCATAACTAAAGCTTCTTGAGAGTGAAAATGAACAATCATGAAAGCACAAATCCCCATAAGGAAAGAGGTGTTCAAGAACAAGGAGTAGTAACCTATGCGTTTAGGCATAGAAACTGTTATAGCCATATTCAGAGAGAAACAGTCAAAACCCAATTTCAAGCACCAAGGAAAGATGGTAAATTTATGATTAAGGAAAGCCTGGCATTTGTGAGAATGAAGCAAAAGAACTGAGCTAAAATCCAAAACAATAGGAAAGAAAGAAAAAAATTATAGAAAGGAACAGACTTTAAAAGTTTGGTGCTTAATGGGGTATTTTTCTTGTTTGTTAAGAAAAGAGAAAGAGAAGGATGAGTGAGAATATGGCAAATCATAAACAATTGGATTTGTAAGATAAAAACTTCAGCACATTATGAAATGACTGAGAGTGCAACATAATAGTAACAGGAGTTTGTACTACACACGCCTTGTGTGAGATGATGGTTTTGGCACTGCAATTTGAGAATGGTGAAAGGCAAAATATAGAGAGGCCTGAACCGAGTGCAATTTGATGAGAAGCATTGTGTATTGAATTGCGAGCAAATATGAATGAAGACATAGTTGTGTCGTGATGGTGACTTCTCAATTTATATAATATTTAACCTGAGATTAATAGCAATTTAAAGTTATTCGCTGACAAGTAAGAACAAAGATCCCCTACTTTATATCTTACCTTTCACATCAAGTTTGCGATTGCCCTCATGATGACCCATGAATACTGCACTATTAATAATGTTTTTTATTTATTTAATTTTTTTTTTTATATTCATTGATTACTCAATTAATCTAACTCAGATTAAAAAAAAAAATCAGATCACAAACACAGTAAATCTCTCCTTAGTCATTTATGCATTTTCATTTTTTTCTTGATTAGTATTTTTACGGAAATAGTTATTTTTTTTATTTTGAAAATACCTATATTAGGTGATTATTTTTCAAGATGTGTTTTATTTTGTTTTTTTATTAAGTATTGAGAAGTAAATTTCTTCTAAATTGACTTTTCAATTTTATTTTTATAAACACCACATTAGGAGTTCAGTTTTCTTTAGACGGGCTTTATGTTGTGTAACTTTTTTATTTTTCTTTAAATATTAAGGGTTCGTTTCTTCTATAGTTAATGTAGATAAGTTATCTACATTGAACCTAAAACAACATCATTTTAGGGCAGAAATCAAAGTATTTTTGTAATTATAATTTATTTCTGGGTTATAATAGTTTTTTTCATTATAATTTTTTAATTTTTCAAACAAAACGATGTCCTATTGGAAGTGAATATAGATAACTTATATACATTCAATGTAGAAATATTAAATATTAAATTAATTATTAAAAATTCAAAAAATCCATTTGTAAAATATAAATGGTGGACTCAAAACATACATTTAAGATACAATACTTAACATGAAACATTGAACATAATTAAAAAATGTAAGATATAATAATTGTAAATTAGGACACATTATTGAAAACAAATGCAAAATTTCATGAAAATACATTACAATAAATCGGTTGTAATAAGCCAAAAAAATGCTAATAATAATAATAATAATAATAATAATAATAATAATAATAATGTGTACCCTAATACATATGTATTTTTTTTATGGGGGAAAATTCAAAAATTCCATTTATAGTTTCTCTTAGAATCACTAACCCCTTTATGTTTTTTTTTGTTTTTTTATCATTTATCCCCTTATATTTTTTTCCATCCAGTTCACCTTCTAACTCCATTAAAAATTAAATTAAACTGTCCGTTTTATCCTTGTCTACAATTTTATATCGCCATGCTTTTTTCATTCAACTCTGATTGTTTTCTAAAATTTATACCAAACTATCAAAAAAAAAATTCATCCCAACACAATATTGTTAGCAAGAATGAACGTTTAGAATTATTATTTTTCTTCTTAGAAATATATATATATATATATATATCTTCAATAAAATGACTTGCATTTTATTCATAATTGTTGTAGCAAGAGTTCAATTTAATTCATGATACTTATATTTTAACTCAATTGACTCCTCATTTAACTCAATTTAAAATAAATAAGGCTTGAGAGAGACTTTTGAGCAATTAAGAGTCTATCGTACAGTTGACAGGGCGTCTCGCCGCCCTGACCAGATTCTTGCCGATGTACGCAGAAAAGTCACTCCCCTTCTTTAAACTCTTAAAGAAAGAAGCTGAGTTCGGATAGAGAGAGGAATGCAAGGTACTAAGGTAATCTTTATGGAGATTAAGGAATGTTTGGTAACTCCAACCATTTTGTAAAAGCTAGAAACTAGAAAGGCGTTAGTTCTGTACCTCTCTACGGGGAAGAAGCTGTGAATGCCACCCTTGTAAGGGAAACAGACAACGGGCAGTCACATGTATACTTTGTGGGCCGCACTCTTCAGGGACCGGAGCTAAGGTACCAGAAGTTGAAGAAGGTTTTTTCAATTTACTAGCCACGACAAAGAGGCTCCACCCTTACTTTCAGAGGCATCCCGTGATTGTGAGAACAATATAACCGATAAGACAAGTACTACACAAGTTAGATTTGGCCGGAAGAATGATAAATTGGGTTATAGGGTTATAAAGTTTGACATTTCTTATGAACCTCGGCATGCAATAAATTTACATGCT
The DNA here is from genome assembly GCA_032173675.1 of Gastrolobium villosum. Lineage (NCBI taxonomy): Eukaryota > Viridiplantae > Streptophyta > Magnoliopsida > Fabales > Fabaceae > Gastrolobium > Gastrolobium villosum. Next base: position 48,487 of record JAVKPL010012735.1, read on the forward strand.
CTAGTCGACTTTCTTGGAATGGAAAGGGTGTCATGTTGAGGATTTGTGATAGGGATCACAATCATGAGGGCTCAATGACACCACACGTCCATTTCTAGAAATATGTTCCTAGTCTAGAGATACCAATAATGAGGATTAGTTATCTCGGGTAAGACTAGCACGACTCAGCTACTTGCATGGAAATGTAAGGTAGAGTCCTCGTGAGCTACAGACATGGAGCTGTCTTAGCTGACTCGTGGGTGGACCTATTGGAGAATAGCTCGCACTAAATTGACCCAAAAAGAGACACTACAAGGAAATCTCACATATAGTATCAATAGGTAATGTCTCTTATTATTTTGGATGTGTCTTTCCTTAGACCTGACGTTCTCATATAGACTTGTGCTCTTGGGTCGTAGGTACCTTGCCTTCCTGAAATATGAAGAGTCGTAGGTATACTCTTGGGCATGTCCTAAGGACTCAGGGCTAGTGTGACAAGCTGAAGGAATTCGTCAATCTCTGGGAGAGATCAGGTTATCCATAGACCGGTGAAACCGGGATGACATTTACAGGACTCGAGAATCTATGCATAGTAAAGGAGTAATGAGATGGCCCGCTCTTTATAGTCCGTAAATGAAGATTCTCTGTTTCGGCAAAAGCTAACCCTAGACCACCGGGGTTGATATGTTTTCCTTGACCTAGGTCAATGGGACGGATAACCAAGACAAGATGACAATTCACACACGGTAACCAAATAGGTATAACAGGTTGATCATTCGATGAACTCAACTAGCTCTGAGACAACAAAGCATTGCTAGTGCTCTGTGTTGTCATTAGATGGATTGCGCCTAATAGGCCCAAGCCCATTTATATCCGTGGCTATGTTGGGCCTGATGGGTCGCACACAAACACCTTAAGATGTCTTGAATTCTAGCATATGTGGTTTGAGCCCAATAAGTCATAATGGGCCTAAGTTGGAAAAACCCACATATTGATCTAAGAGAGAATATGTGGCATCATGGGTCAAGTTGGACTTGATCCATGATGTAACCTAATTAATTTAAATGTTAAACTAATAAAATCAATTTGAATTCTAATTTTGAATTTTGAATTGGAAATTTGATTTTAAATAATTTGAATTCTAATTTCCAATTTCGAATTTGAAATTTGAATTTAAATAAAATTTATTTAAATTCTAATTTTGAATTTTAAATTTTGAATTTAAATATAGTCATTAAATTATATTTAATGAAGATGGAGAAAATAAAAAAAAATAATCAATTAGATTGATTGGAAACCAATCAATTAGATTGACTGGAAACCAATCAATTAGATTGACTGGAAACCAATCAATTAGATTGACTGACCAAAATTAAGGAAATCAATTAATTAAATTAATTGGCTAAAATTGGGAAAACCAATCAATTGGATTGATTGGATAAAATTAAGGAAACCAAATAATTAAATTAATTGACTGAAATTAGGGAAACAAATCAATTGGATTGATTAACCAAAATTAAGGAAACCAATTAATTGACTGAAATTCGATAAACCAATCAATTGAATTGATTTTATCTGACTGGATAAAATTAAGGAAACCAATTAATTAAATTAATTGGCTAAAATTGCGGAAACCAGTCAATTGGATTGATTGGATAAAATTAAGAAAATTACCCAATATGATTGGGATTTGATGAGGGCGCTGATTTAATCTAGTCTTAGGTTAATAAGGCGCCATATATATATATATATATATATATATATATATATATATATATATATATATATATATATATATAATTTAAAAGGTGATGCAAGAATAGATCTACTTTTGTTATCACAAAGTTTTGGGAGATAGAAAGAAGTTGTGGGAGGAAATTCAGACTTAACAACTTCTCCTTCTTTCAGGTGCCAAACATTGATGACATTAGCAGATTGAGGAGTTTTGAATGGATAATCAATGTCCTGTTGGACAGAATAAGCTTGAAACCAATCAAAGAAAGGAATGTTTAACTTTACTTTATTAAGAAAGTTATAAAATTATTCTTGAGTTAGTTGTCTTTTAATTCCCATATAATTTTGGAAGAACAATTCTTTTTGAGGAGACCTTTCCTCAAAATTAAAGTCTTTCCTAAGGGTTTCTTTATCAATAATGAACTCAGATAACATCATAAGGTTCATGCATAGAGGAATAGGTTGGAGATTGAATAGATTTTGGGGATTGGATAAAAGTTTGACCATTATCTTTTTCCTTTTGGGTATATGAAGGTTTAGGAATAGAAGAAGAGGTGTCTAATCCTTGAAGATGGAGATTGAACCTACTAGGTTCAGAGATTGTAGAGAAAGATCTCCTTGAAAGAGCAGATTGAAAATCTTCAGAACGAAAATCTTGAGTTTGAACAGACCTGGAAGAACTCGCAGAGTTGAAAGAGTTTCTTCTATCAAAGGGGATTTCAACAGCACCACTTGGGAACCGTTTGATTTCTCTGAAGTTTGGAGTGGCTCTAGGTTGAGCAGGTGTTGCCTTCTCGAGTCTCCATTTTTCTGGAAGTATAACATCATTCCAACAGATAGTTTTAGGCATAGTCACATTAGCTTTAGACATGTCAGTGAGAAACAAAGTAGTTTCTCCAGTCTTCTTAGGTTTAAGAATTCTAGATATGGAAGAATTCAATACCTTATACTGAATCCTATAGAGTAAAGCTGCTGGAATAGATCCATTTTTCATGTCTAAACCACTTGTTTCAACGTTCAAAGTTAAGACATCCAAGATATTTCTATCTAGAAGACTAACCATACGATCAGGATAGCAATTGAAAAAGATTGGTCCATTACTTAGGCTTGTTTCTACAGTTCCAAGTATAGAATCTGTGAATTGGTTATGTCTTGTGTCACGAAGGCATAAAAGAATAGAGGCATTAAGACCTTCAATTCCAAGAGGTTTGATAGCAACTTGGACACATCCAATGTGCAGATAATTATAACTTTGTTTATGAGATTGGATAGATGAGTTATAAAGAAGTTTAAATTCTTTGAATTCATCATTTAAAGGGATATTCTTTTCAACTGTTCTGATGATGTAGTCAGATTTCCGAAAGAAGTTTCCATCGGGTTTGTATAATTCATTTGTTAGAATTCTGGGAATTTCCCAGTTATCCAATTCTTGATTGATATCTTCAAAGGAGATTTCTTTCTTAAAGATATTTTTCGAAGGATTCCTAGCTTGATCCTTCTGAATGGAAGAAGAGGATGGCTGAGATGATTTGAAAGAGAACTTAGAAGAGAACGATTTAAACATGAGAGTAAAACATATGTATTTCCCGGATATCATCACCATCATTTGGTTCCATAGTAATATAAAGATAGATGTAAATTAAATTTTATCAACTGAGCATTAGATTAAGACTTTAACGTAAATAAACAACAGATTGTCAGAGATCTTCTTGATCCCTTGTTCAACATCGGCAGATTTGACTTACTGCCCTTCACATGGGTCTTACTGCAACAACTGAACAAGTTTTCAAGACTTTCATTTCTCATCCTACAATCATATATGCTTCTAACACATATTAAAATGTTAACATAAGGCTCAGATAAATAATAGATAATTTAGATCTATCCATATATTCCTACTTCCCCATCAGGCTCTGATACCAATGGGTTCCGAAAGTGTGAAAAGGGAAATGAAGTCAACTAGAGCAGAAATGGAAAGCAGGAAAGTAGACGGACTACTATATGAATTAAATGACAAGAATTAAAATGCAGAAATTAAAGACATAAAATAAATTTAGGTGAACGCTGAGGTAATTCCACTAGCGAGAGGGGATGAGAAGAGAAAATTTGATTTTACATGAGCATTTATAGAAACATATTTTATTCAAACATAAAGAAACATAAAGATTACAATTACAGATTGAAGAGAAAACAGAGAAGAAGAGAAAACTCAGAAGTACCTCGTAGTCTCTCTCTAGACTATCTCTCTAAAACTTGGTAAATTAAAGGATGCCTTCAACAATCTGAAGAAATCCTATATATAGACTAAAAAACACTATTTCTACAGTACGGGTCATGTAACCGGAACTGTTTCAATAGTGCAAGTTTGAGTGCACAGTAACTGCTTTGTGCTGCTATAGTAAACTGCTACAGGACTTTTTGCTATAGTAACTGCCGACACTTTCGAGAATTTTGACTACAGTGCCTGCCGACACTTTTGATTGCGTCACTGATTACGTCATTTCTGCTGACATCATGCTCATGTCATTTTTTCATCAGCTAAACTACAGTGATTAACTTCATCAATCTTCTGCCAGATCTATACCAAAACAGTCATCTTCATTTTGGTAGAAGTCATCTGCTGCAGAGGAGACGGATGGAGAGGGTGAACCGGTTTTCTATTTAGAACTTCTAGTTTCTTCCTCTTGAAGGAGTTGAAGGATGCTCTGCAAATTTTTTGCAAAACTTTCTTTACTGGTTGAAGCAGATAGTGCTGCAGTAATTTTGGCCTTCTGATTCAGGAAAATGCAATCTTCTGGATCAGCCGGTTTGATAAATTTTGGATGTTGTTTAAACCAAAGCTTGACATTTTCTGGGAAAGCTCTAGATGCATCAAATTCCGTCCAACATTTAACAAATGCTTGTCGTTTAAGTATTGGGAGTTTAGTGCCAGATTTATCTCCATAATGATACTGCCATGAAAATATCCATGCCAGAGAAAATCTAGAGAAAAAGTGCAGATCTATTGGAAACGGATCTGCCAGTTTATCAAATTTTTCTGAAAAGATTGTTAACCCTTCGAACACCATAGGTGGAAGGATATCAAGAATTGGTCCAAAATAATCCCACCATTTGATAAACCATTGAGGGAATTTATATTGAGCATTTTGTTTAAAATAGATTAACCAAGAGTGTTTATTTTCTTTATTTTGCATAAAGAATACATTAGTCCAGGCTAATTCATAATCCCAGTAATTATAACCAATTGGATCATAAGGTTGGGAAAATTTGGTAACTTTATTTGGGTTTCCATATTCTGATGGAGTGATTACTTTCAGAATCTGGATAGTTGAGTGAGTTATAAACTCAGGGTCTTTTGGACTTCTATAGTGCTTGATTGAAATAGAGTTTGAATCAAGTAAAACGAACTCATAGAAATTTTGGGATTTATTTGAAGAAAGGGGTTTGAAATGAAATTGATTACCTTTAAAATCTTTGGGAAAGATCTTAGCAGGTACTTTGGTTGGTTTATTATCCCAGTAGGCTTGTTCCATTTGAATAACTTCTAAGAACTTATTTTTAGGGATATATGGGGTTTGAGCTTTTGTTTTTTGGGTAAAGATTGGTTTAGGTTGAATTTCTAGAGCCCTATTTGGACGGTTAGAAATCTACTTATTTTTTAAGTTATCAGTCAAAACAGAAAGACTTTCTTCCTGTTCATCTTCTGAAACTATTTCAGCTCAGGTTTTCTTTGGTAGATGAGTTAAACCTTGGTCTTGGAAGGCTTGAAGGGTTTGGATTGGCATAGCATAATTTGCTTTGGTTTGTTTAGAAGAGGAAGTATCCTCAACTCTTTGGGTGGATGACCCAGTTTAGGGTTGGATTGATGACCCAGATTGTTCCTGGGCTGGAGACCCAGACTTTTCCGATTTTTTAGCTAACCCAGCAAGGATTAGCTTTCCTTTCCTCTCTTTAGAAGAGGTTGATTTTACCGATTTCAGCATTTCAGGACACTGTTTACCTTCCCTACAGAGATTCACGAGTGAGATAATCAGGGAGAGAGTTTGAGGTGCCTTTGAGGTATTCAATTTCAAAATCAAAAACACTTAAGATTGCTTTCCATCTAGCAAAAATTTGTTTAGATGCTAAACTTTTTACATCTTTTTGTAAAATGTCTTTTGCAGATTTGCAATCAACACGGATTAAAAACTTTTGATTTAATAAATCAGATTGAAATCTTGAAATACATAAAACAATTACTTAAACTTCTTTTTTGACAGTGGAATATTTTTGTTGTGCTGAATTCCAATGCTTTGAAGTATATGCAATAATATGCTCTTTGTCAGAGACTTTCTGTTTGAGAATGCCACCATAACCTTGTGGAACCAATGCACTCAACGAAAAGGACATAAAGGTTCAACGATTTTGATGATAACAAACAAGCATGGAAAGAAAGTCTCATCGAGCAACTATCAAAAAGGAGTCCAAACAAGATCAAGACACAAGCTTCAAGAGAAGTCTCTAAGTCTAAACTCAAAATAATATATAGGACTTAGGATTATTTGTAAGATGATTCCTTACAAGAACAAAGCTCATAGTATTTTTAAAGTACATGCATTAAATCATCAATCAACATTGAAATACATTTCTAAACATGAAAATATACTTTCAATACTCATAAACTGTTTAAACATGTTTTTGAAACTGTCTTTGAATCAAGAGAAAACCATGTAAGGGCAAAATCCAACCTGCTGACAGGTTGGTAATCGATTACCCAACTGCAGTAATCGATTACCCTTCATGGTAATCGATTACCCAACTGCAGTAATCGATTACCCTTCATGGTAATCGATTACCCAACCTATGGTAATCGATTACCCACTGTACAGAGACAAAAATAACGGCTATAAAACGGCTAGTTTGCGAAAATGGATAAGAAATAAACCTTGGGGGCCCTCGATAAATAGAGGCTACTGTTCCCATTGATGGGACACACCTCTTGATCATTATTGCTCATTAATTCTCATCCTATTTGCATTATTCTTGTCTTCATATCATAAAATCTCTTTGAGCTTTATTCTTGTAAGAGTGTCATATACCATTATTCTTCAACTTGTATTATCTGTACTTTGAGAGTACTTAGCCATTGTTAAACACCTTCATTTGATTTATTGAGTAGTTAGGGGAGTGAACCCTATACACTTGAAAGGTCACCAAATTCCTAAGAAAATTTGGAGTGAAAAGTTGTAAGGCATCAAGAGCCCGAATTCTTGAAAAGGTGTAGTGGTTTGTCAAGCACCCTTAAGCTTGATAGTGAGTGAAAAGAGTTGATCGAGCTGCTTCAGTCTGGACGTAGGTCACAGTGGTGGTGACCGAACCAGGATACATCTAGTTTGCAATTTCTCTAACTCTGATCTCTTTATTTACATATTGAAATTGCCTTTTTAGATTGTCTTTGCATACTAGCTTATTTACTTTGCTGTTCCTTTCCTTGCTCCTACGCTTAGATTATTTTCTATTAAATCGCTTTATTGAAGAAATAGTCTTTAAAACATCAAAGGAGGTACTTTGCGAAAAGATTTTGTTAAACTCAATTCACCCCCCCTCTTGAGTATTGAAGCTACCTGTCCAACAAGTGGTATCAGAGCTTGAACTCTTGTGTAAAGAGCTTAACCGCTTCAAGAGAAGGAATGGCTTCTTTAAACCATGATATGCCCCTTGAGGGATCTTCTAGTACTAGACCTCCATTTTTCAATGGCGTCGATTATTCTTATTGGAAGAGTCGAATGAAAATATTTCTTCAATCTAATGATTTAAGAGTATGGAGTATAGTTGAAAAAGGGTATACACTACCTACTGAGAAAAATAAGAAAAATGAAGATGTTCCAAAAGATATAGATGATTATAGTGATGATGAAATTAAGAAAGGAAATTGGAATGCTAGAGCTCAAAATTTGATCACAAATGCCTTAGGTCGTGATGAATACTTTCGTGTCTCAAACTGTAAGAATGCTAAGGAAATGTGGGATATTCTTCAAATAACCCATGAAGGAACTAGTGATGTTAAATTCACAAAATTAAACGCACTCACTAGAGAATTTGAAATGTTTGAGATTCATGAAAATGAAAGCATTCAAAGTATGCAAAGAAGGTTCACACACCTTATCACTCATTTAAATGCTTTAGATAAATCTTTTACTAACCTTGAGTTGATTTCTAAGGTAACGAGAAGTGTGCACAACAGAGAATGGCAACCCAAGTTGACGGCCATTACGGAATCAAAAGATCTAAAAACCATGGATCTTGCAACCTTGTTCGGCAAGCTTCAAGAGTATGAAATGGAGCTAGCCAGAATAAGCTTAAAGGAACAAGCAATCAAAAAAGGTAAGGGAATTGCCTTGAAAGCCTCAACACCAAGCAAAGAAAAGGATGAGGAAAAAGAAGATGGCGATTCCGAAAATGGTCTTGATGAAGATGAAATGAGTCTCTTCGTAAAAAAGTATGGAAAATTCTTTAAGAAGAATTTCACAAAGAAATCATCATTTCCTCCTAGAAGAAGATCTAAAGATGAAGGATCCTCCCAACTCACCGTCACTTGCTTTGAATGTGGAAAAGTCGGTCACTACAAATCGGATTGTCCAAATGCTCAAAAGAAAGACAAAAATGAAAAGAAGCAAGGCAAGGATAGAAGGAGCTTCAAGAAAGCTTATCTTGCTTGGGATGACGAATCTAGTTCCTCCGATGATGACTCCAAGGAAGAAGCAAACCTATGCTTCATGCAAGATGGAAGGCCATCGGAGAAATCAAGGAAAGAAACCCAACATATATGTCTAATGGCAAATGAGGACAAAAATGAATCCGAAACCGAGGTAAACTCTTCTTGCTCTACTATTTCCCCTTCATATGATGAGTTGTCTGACATGTTTGAAGAAATGCATAATGAAACTCTAAAACATGTTAAAAATCTTAGAGCATCAAGAAAAACTATTAGTTGTTTGGAAAAACAAGTTGCATCTTTAGAAAATGAAATTAAAGAATTAAAGGATGAAAATGAAACTCTCAAATTACTTGATGCTAGCATTGGTTGCATCAAATGCCTATCTTCAAATGATCATGCATCTTCATCATCATGTACATCATGCAAAGATCTAAGTAATGAAATTGATGATTTAAATGGAATTCTAAGCAAATTCACATGTGGAAGAGATAACTTAAATGTGTTGCTTGGTAAACAAAGATGCATGTTTAACAAATCCGGTTTAGGCTTTGACACTAGCACACAAGAAAAATCATATAAAAACTTTTTCATTTCTCCATCCTACATGTCAAATAGTCCATTCATTAAATGCTTTCATTGTGGTGGAAAAGGACATAGTGCCTCCACATGTAAAGTTAGAAGAAATGGTATTATAAGGCAAAAGAAAGTATGGGTTCCTAAGGGAACTAAGCCCAAGACTAACACACAAGGACCCAACATGATGTGGGTACCAAAGATTAAATCTTGACTTTGTGATGTAGGTGTGTTTGAAAGCTAAGAGCTCCAAGTGGTACTTGGATAGTGGGTGTTCAAGTCACATGACGGGAGATGTAACTAAATTTCAATCATTCACAAAGAAAGAGCATGGACATGTGTCATATGGTGATAACAACAAAGGAAAGATACTCGGCATTGGAAAAGTTGGTAATTCCTTCTCTATCTCTATAGAAAATGTTTTACTCGTCGAGGGCCTTAGACACAACTTGCTTAGCATTAGTCAATTATGTGATAAAAATTATAGAGTTATTTTTGACTCAACCTCTTGTAAAATCGAAAGTATAATTGATGGGCAAGTTAAGTTTATTGGTCATAGAGTGGATAATATTTATATGATAGACTTAGATGGTATGCCTTCAAATGACGATAAATGTTTGATTAGTAAGGAAGATGACTCTTGGTTATGGCATAGAAGAATAGCACACATTGGCATGGGTCAATTAAGTAAATTGATATCCTTAGACTTAGTAATTGGCTTACCAAAGCTCAAATTTGAAAAAGATAAAGTTTGTGACGCTTGTCAAATGGGAAAACAAGTAAAGGCTTCTTTTAAATCAAAAAATATTGTTTCTACCACAAAGCCTTTACAACTTTTACATATGGATCTTTTTGGACCAACTAGAACTATGAGCTTTGGTGGCAATTACTATGCTTTGGTCATTGTGGACGATTATTCTCGCTATACTTGGACTTTATTTCTTACATATAAAAGCGATGCTTTTAAATCATTCAAGAGACTAGCCAAACTCATTCAAAATGAACAATCTTCAAATATTGTTTCAATTAGAACCGATCATGGTGGAGAATTTGAAAATCAAGATTTCGAACTCTTTTGTGAAGAAAATGGCATTGAACATAATTTTTCCGCTCCTAGGACTCCACAACAAAATGGAGTTGTAGAAAGGAAAAATCGTGTATTAGAAGAACTTGCTAGAACCATGTTAAATGAAAACAATCTTCCAAAATATTTTTGGGCGGAAGCCGTTGGCACCGCATGTTATGTTATGAACCGTGCTTTAATTAGACCTATTTTGAAGAAAACTCCCTATGAACTTTACAGAGGGAGAAAACCCAATATTTCATATTTTCATGTCTTTGGTTGCAAATGTTTTGTTTTAAATAATGGAAAAGAAAACCTTGGCAAATTTGACTCTAAAGCTGATGAAGGCATATTTCTAGGATATTCACTCACAAGTAGAGCTTATAGAATCTATAACAAAAGAACAATGGTCATTGAAGAATCTATTCATGTTGTATTTAATGAAACTAACAATGCCTTGCCTAGAAAGGAAGTTTGTGATGATGATATCATAGGAAGCATGGAAAACATAAACTTGAATGACAAAGAGGAAAATGAAAGGCAAAAAGAAAAGGAAGCAAACGATGAAGAAACACCTAGTCAACAAACCAATGATGGAAACAACCTACCACAAGATTGGAGAGTAGCAAGAGGACACCCCATTGATGTGGTAATTGGTGATATATCAAAAGGGGTAACTACTAGAAACTCAATAAGAAATATTTGTAATCATTTAGCTTTTGTTTCTCAAATTGAACCTAAGACCATAAATGAAGCAATTATTGATGAACATTGGTTCTTGGCAATGCAAGAAGAACTAAATCAATTTGAAAGGAATCAAGTTTGGGAACTTGTGCCAAAACCAAATGATCATCCAATAATTGGAACCAAATGGGTCTTTAGGAACAAGCTTGATGAAAATGGCATAATAACTAGAAACAAAGCTAGACTTGTTGCTAAAGGATATAATCAAGAGGAAGGAATTGATTATGATGAAACTTATGCTCCCGTTGCTAGATTAGAAGCTATTAGATTGTTACTTGCATTTGCATGTATAATGGATTTTAAACTCTTTCAAATGGATGTTAAAAGTGCCTTTTTGAATGGATATATTCAAGAAGAAGTATATGTTGATCAACCTCCCGGTTTTGAAGATCATGACTTACCTAACCATGTTTTTAAACTTAAAAAAGCTCTATATGGCTTGAAACAAGCTCCAAGAGCTTGGTATGAAAGATTGAGTAAATTTCTTTTAGAAAAGGATTTTTCAAGAGGAAAAGTGGATACAACTCTCTTTATAAAGAAGAAAAATAATCATCTATTGTTTGCACAAATCTATGTTGATGATATTATATTTGGTGCCACTAATGTTCACCTTTGTGAAGAGTTTGCCAACCTTATGCAAAGTGAATTTGAGATGTCCATGATGGGAGAGCTCAACTTCTTCCTTGGTCTCCAAATAAAGCAACAAAAGGATGGAATATTCATCAACCAAGCTAAATATTGCAAAGAGTTGCTCAAAAAATTTGGAATGGACAACTCCAAAACTATTGATACTCCCATGAGTACATCTTGTTCCTTAGACAAGGATGAAGGAGGTAAATCCGTAGAGATCACTAAATATCGAGGTATGATCGGCTCACTCCTTTACTTAACCGCAAGTAGGCCCGACATCATGTTTTGTGTATGCATGTGTGCTAGATTCCAAGCTAATCCTAAGGAATCACACTTAAGTGCCGTAAAAAGAATTATGAGATATCTTGTGGGCACTTCACAAATGGGATTATGGTACCCTAAGGGTGCATCATGTGAGCTAATAGGCTATTCCGATTCCGACTTTGCGGGATGCAAATTGGATAGGAAGAGCACTAGTGGCACTTGCCACTTTCTTGGTTGCTCTTTAGTATCTTGGCATAGCAAGAAACAAAATAGTGTGGCTTTGTCCACGGCCGAAGCCGAATACGTGGCGGCCGGTAGTTGTTGTGCTCAAATCATTTGGATGAAACAACAACTCAAGGACTTTGGGGTTGAACTTGATCACATCCCTATAAGGTGTGATAACACTAGTGCCATAAACCTCACAAAGAATCCCATCATGCACTCTAGAACTAAACATATTGATATTAGACATCATTTCATAAGAGATCATGTGCAAAGTGGAGATTGCATATTGGAATTTGTGGAATCCTCAAAGCAATTGGCAGACATCTTCACCAAACCACTCCCAAGGGAAGTATTCTATAACTTAAGAAGAGAAATTGGTCTCATTGATCCATCATACATATGACTACCTGCTAAATGTCTTTGCTAAATTGGTCTCATCTTTATTGTTTCATGTTCCATCATACATATCCACACACACACACACCCCCTCCTCTGTTTCGAGCCCTGTTTCTGCCCAGTACCCTTGGGTAATCGATTACCAGCCCTTTGGTAATCGATTACCAAGAAGGGTAATCGATTACCTTAAAATGGTAATCGATTACCAAGAAGGGTAATCGATTACCTTAAATTGGTAATCGATTACCAGTGCGCATTCTGGGTTTATACTTCGCGAGACAGAAACCCTTTTTTTTCCCCAAATCCCAAACCCCCCCCCCCCTCCCCCCCTCCCTCCCTCCCACCGCGACCCCCCCCCCTCCCCCTCCCTCCACCACCGCGAACCCCCCCCCTTCCCTCTCCGATTCACTCGCCCCATCTCTCTCTCCACAGGTTCTCTCTCATTTCTCCTTCTCCTAGGGTATTTTTCTTTCTTTTTTTTTTTTTTTTTTTTTTTTTTTTTTTTTTTTATATTTTTTTTTGTGTTTTTCTCATTTTTTTTGTGTGTGTTGTTCTTTTTCCATTTCTAATTTTTTTTCATATTTTTTTTTTTTGTCATTAATTTTTTTTTCTAATTATTGTATGTTTTCTGTTCCATTTTTTTCTGTTTTCTGTTTTTTTTTTTTTTTTTTTTTTTTCTTTTCAATTCCTGTTATGTGTTTTTTATTTATTACTTCTTTTAAATTTTTTTCACCATTTTTAACAACCCATTTCAATTCACACTGCATTTTTTCTTTTGTATTGCAAGCCATTTTCTACACCTTTGTTTTGAATTCCTGCATTTTTTTGCATGACTGTGTGAACTGCATCTCACATTGTTTGTTATGAACAGAGTTTTTTTTTCATGAGAATTGGTTCTTTGGAGTTAATTATAATCCTTTAACTTTTTAATTTTTCTGTTTCATGCTTTATGTGGTTTAAATCATTTGTTCTCCCATGCATTTGGATTACACACATGCCTTAAAGCCTTTTTAAAACATGTTACCATCATGCTTCACATTTAAAATTTTTTTTTTGAATTTTTTTTCCAAACTTTGTTATTGCATATTGCCCTTTTTCTTTTAACCATGTTTTGCGGGAACTATATTTAAGTGACTTAACTGGTGCGCTATTTACTTGGACCCTAACTTGGCACAATTTTTCCTTTGTAGGATTTTTTTTTATCACTTCATGGAATCCTCATCTCACCAAGTTCGCAAGAGGCCACGCGGCTCATGTCTTTTTGGAAAATATTTCTCTACCGCTGCCAAGTATGCCACCTTCAAGGAACATTATGCCTCTCGTCCGGTGATCGCCTCAAAATGCTTGGACATTAAATTTCTGAGTGACGAAGGTTTTGAAATCTGTGATCTATTAGCTCATGCTGGAGTCCTACAGCTCACTCTGCTCAAAGACCAATACTCCGAAGACATTATTCGAGCTTTCTACTGCACCGTCAGCTTTGTAAATGACACTCTCAAAGCTGATATCAAGGGCAAGACCTTCTCGGTGCCTCCCAGCGAATGGCCCTGCATCTTTGGCTCTGCATACACCGGACACAAATACGGTGTGTATTCATTTCCCCAGTATGACCGGTATGCCTTCACGCAGTCCATTGTGGAACCCGGCATCATCGTCACACAGTCCAAGTTCAGTGTGTCCATGTTAACTATGGAAAACCGGATTCTACATTATGTGATCACTCACATGCTATCCCCGAGATCCTCTAACTACTCTCGGGTGCTTGATGCTGATATCTTTCTCATGTGGGTGATTCGCTCCAAAATAAGTTTCAACTGGCCTTACTTTATCTGCTCACAAATGATTAAAGCCGGAAACTCCTCGGGTGCACTTCCCTACGCTACTGTCATTGTTGAGATTCTGCGTCATCAGCAAATCTTTATGGAAGGTGAGACCCTATGTGATGCTGTCCACAAGCTTGGAATGCATCTGCTGGCCCAAATGCAAATTAAGCAGATCAATGGCATCTGGTGCAAGACGACTGCTCCTCCTGACATTGGAGCTGGTCCTGCTGATATCCATGACGACCCTCCTCATCCGGCCACTGATCCTCCTGCTGATGCTTCTTCCTCCGCGGACCACAGTTTGGGATCCATTCTCACATCTATTCATCGGCTTCAGACCACTATGGAATCTGGCTTCGCCTCTTTGAACTTTAGGCATGCAAATACGGAGCTTCGTCTGAAACGCATTGAGGATCATCTCAACATTCCTCCTCTTCCTTCTCTACCACCACCGCCTCCACATGACTCTGATGACTTTTAGTCTTTATCAGTTATTTAGTTTTTATTTTGGACTTATCTTATGCATCTATTTCGTCATGATTACTTTGAACATTTTGCTTCTCTAGCTCGCTAACTCTCTGAACTGGTTGCCTACATTTTACTTTATTAGGCACACTACTTATGTTTCATTATCTCTTTTGCTTTACCTATCTACATGTTTTCTCCTTATCTACTCATGCTTTTTGATGTTGCCAAAGGGGGAGAAATATGTGACAATTAAAAACAAGGTATAAGCATATATTAAGTTAAAGAGGGGGAGAATAAAATTCAAACATAAATGACACCTTATATATACTAACCTTCTTTTTTAATTTTGAGTTTGTCATCATCAAAAAGGGGGAGATTGTGGAACCAATGCACTCAACGAAAAGAACATAAAGGTTCAACGATTTTGATGATAACAAACAAGCATGGAAAGAAAGTCTCATCGTGCAACTATCAAAAAGGAGTCCAAACAAGATCAAGACACAAGCTTCAAGAGAAGTCTCTAAGTCTAAACTCAAAATAATATATAGGACTTAGGATTATTTGTAAGATGATTCCTTACATGAACGAAGCTCATAGTATTTTTAAAGTACATGCATTAAATCATCAATCAACATTGAAATACATTTCTAAACATGAAAATATACTTTCCCATTGATGGGACACACCTTTTGATCA